>JAMKCH010056856.1:0-141020 GCA_023653785.1 Ophioderma brevispina | reverse complement strand
ACGTTTTTCATCCAACCACGAGCCGACCAAATTGAGACTCTGTAATTAGCGAGAACACACTTATCAAATTGCGAATATTTTTGGAAATGCATGAAAAACCAAAAAAACTTTTTCAAAAAATCATCACAAAGAATTTTCTTTACATAAAATAGTTTGATAAGGCCCTGTTCAAAAGTAAAAGATCTTGAGTCCTGTTACAATCAACAAAATTGCCTGGCGTTTCATGTTTGTCCTCACACAAAGTACACATGGGCGATGGCACATGGCCAAGATTAAATAAACGATCATTGGTAAATAAAACATGGCAAGAAAAAAATCAATCTGACCCATTATTTTCCTTTTAAAACCACCAAAACATGAGTGAAAGGAATTTTCAAATTATTGCTCCGAACAGATCCCGCCAGTACTCAAGGCCAGCCGGAGAAGAATGTTTTTATACGCAAAAAGAGATTATGCTCCGAGTACAGTAGTATAATGTTGATACACTCAGTTTGATCAAAAATAGGAGGCTGAACTAAAAGTTCATCATCACAGGTAGGTTCAACATACTTATTATTTGTCAAATCACACAAGCTTTTAAGATCTCCTGATAAACATGGTAAGCTTGCACACATAATTAAATCCAAGATAGACGAAACTCACACCCTAGTTATAAGATTGTACTTAGAGAGATTATACTCCATAAGGGATTTAGTGATAGGGTTGAGCACTGTATCAACATCAAAAAGTTTCCTAATCAGCTTACCACGGAGAGCACAGTTCATAAAATTCAGATCACACAACCAAACCACCATTGAATGGGGCTAATATGAATGGAATACTTGATTTTGGCCTCTTTACCATTCCACCTAAATCAAGAATAGAAGATTTGAGATCAACAACCCAGGTTGGAGAAACATTCAAAACATAGATAACTCTGGATATAATCAAACACTCTACCTTTAATGGTGAGATCTCTGGGTTTCCAGGAATTTAAGATTGATTAACGATACGATTCCAATTCATCAAGATCACACTTTTGTTATCAGTGCCATTTGAAGACCTAAACTTCGTTTGATCAGATTAATAAAATTGAGGTCACAGCAAGAATTTGAAAGGAGTAAGAATTACCAAAAGGCCAAATCTCGAATTTTATCAAATTTAACTTTGGAGCAGAGGCCTCAACCATAAATTGAAGGATTGAAACCTTCTTCTTTAACGGAATTAACATCTTTAACACAAATAGTAGTATCGTCATCGGTGAAAAATTAAAGCTTTGTACAGATCTATTAAAACCTTTGATACTGAGATTATTAGCAATCCCATTTCTCATCGGCTCGGCAGTCAAAACATAAAGAAGCACTAAGAGGAAACCTTTCCCTGATACTTTCATTATTTCAAAAGGATAGATACAACCTATTAATTTGACAGAACTAGTAACAGAAGTATAACAATTTTTAATCAATTAATAAAAAATCAGGGAAACCAAACTTAGATAAACCTTTCACTAGGTAATGATGGTTCAACCCGATCAAACGCTTTTTGCGATGTATTTTAATCACAATTATCAATTGACCGAAAATACACACTAGGCGACGAGTTGGCAGTATTTGCAAGGCAAATCGTTAATTTTCCTCTTCCATGGCAAGGCATATTGCTATTAATAACATCAAGAATTTCAGAAACCAGAATATTCAACATCCATTTGGAAAAAGATTCATCCAAACAGCTGGCGGGATGATCCGGGGACATATTCAAAATAATATCACGAACTCTCAAAACACCCGATCACAAAAAAGGAACCAATTTATGTCCTTAACGGGTTATCAAAAATAGGCTTAGCTAAAAGTTCACACAGGTAGGTTCAACTTCGATTATTTGTCAAATCACACCAAGCTTTTAAGATCTCCTGATAAAACAGGGGTAACTTACACACAGGAATTAAATACAAGATATACGAAAACATCACACACTAAGTTATAGATTGTACTTAGAGAGATATACTCCATTAAGGGATTTAGTGCTAGGGTTGAGCACTTTATCAACATCAAAAAAGTTCCTAATCATCTTACAACGGAGAGCACTTTCATAAAATTCAGATCACACAAACCAAGCCCACCATTAGAAATGGGGCTAATATGAATGGAAAACTTGATTTTGGGCCTCTTACCATTCCACATAAATCAAGAAAGAAAGATTGAGATCATCAACAACCCTGGTATGTGGAAACATTCAAAACATAGAGAACTTTGGATATAATCAAAGATTAACAACTAACACTTACCTTAATGGTGACGATCTCTGGGGTTTCCTGAATTTAAAGATTGATAACGATACGGATTCCAATTACCAGATCACACTGTTGGATCAGTGCCAAGGTGAAGAACTTAAAACTTTAGTTTGATCAGAATAATAAATTGAGGGTCACGCAAGAAAGAAATTTGAAAAGGAGTAGATAGAAAAGTAGTAGAAGTAGAAGTAGATACCAAAAGCCATAATCTCGGATTTATCAGAAGTTACTTTGGAGCCAGAGGCCTCACCATACATGAAAGGATTGAAACACTTTCTTCTTTAACGAAATTAACATCTTAACAAAAATAGTAGTATCGTCGCGTGTTAAAAATTAAAAGCTTTGTTATTCAGATTATATTAAAAACCCTTTTGAGACTGAGATTATTAGCAATACAATTCTCATCGGCTCGGCAGTCAAAACGTAAAGGATAGCACTAGAGGACAACCTTGCCTGATACCTTTTCATTATTTCAAAGGGTCGATAAAAACCTATTAATTTTGACAGAACTAGTTATAACAATTTTACTCCAATTAATGAAAAAAACTCAGGGAGAAAACCAAAACTTAAGAGAAAACTTCATAGGGGTGGTATGATGGTTCACCGATCAAAGCCCTTTTGTGATGTATTTTAATCATATAACCATCTAATTCATTCTCACGAATAAAATTATAAGTAGGATTTTTTATGCCTGTCAGTTCATTAAAGGTTTTCGGGGCGTGTCGACGACTCCATTCGTATTGAGGAGGTTGCCTTACTTCACCCAATTCAAACACTTTAGAAATTCGATGGACGCTACCCAGATAAGATTAAGGCTATAATTTAAAAAATGCCCTTTTCTCACGAAAAAAAATGCAAGGCCAACTGAACTGAATAAAATTCACCACCAAACTTGAAAAATCTGAAGCCTTAACATAAGAAAAGAAAAGAAAATGAGTAGGAATTATTATTACCCGCCAAAGTTCTTCACGTTCCAAGGAATATTATATTAAAATCTGAACTTTACTTATTCGCCTCTTCCAGAAATTAATGCATGACATCTTGGTCATAACTTGTCTAAATACAAGAGCTGTGACCACTATAACGAAATACAATATTTACGTGGCCCTAATCCTACTCAACCGTAAGAGGGTCACCCGGCCTAGATATTCATGACACTTTATCCGTCCTTTGATGACTCCCAGGTCAAAATTCCTCCAGTTGATCCCAGTTGAAAGTGTTCCATGTTCCGTGACAGAACTAACTGGTTTCAACTGTTTTTAAAAGTTTGGAATGGTTTTAAATGAGTGATGCAACTGGTCATTACAAACCTAGTTGCAAATTGTTCCATTTTCCGTCACGGAATCAAATTTTGTTAACTGGATTCAAGTGGATATAAAATGGGATCAATTGGATTTCAACTGGTTCCAGTTGAAACCAGTTTTTTAACTGTGATCAACTGAAATTGTGACCTGGGCCAAACAAAGAATCAATAGCGTGGTCTAAGAAGTACGGACAATCTCGTCAATTGATTTGGTCTTAAGACATTACATATTGATACAAAAAGGTGTTGTAAACTGGTTTCAGCATCAATTCGTTGTCAATCAGTTGACACAAAGTTGAGCATTACGGCTTTTGGTTTACCTACACATCCCCTCCAGATGAATTTGTACCATCGATAATATGCGTTTAATGACAGGAATAAAAAATCGCACTATAACAAGATCTTTCATGGCAGGACATTGTCAGCAATGTCCCTGCCAGGAATACAGCATGTTTGATCAGGTGAAACAAATTACACCTAACTTTATTAATTTCGTGGCCCAAAAACTTTAGAAATATTTTGTACAGTTAGTATTTACAAGGGACGAATGGCCGCCGTTCTTAAGGAGGTTTATCACTTTTTCGAGGACCAAGTTAAACACCACTACGCATACTATTGGGCATGGTTTAGCAAATAAAATTTTATTAGCAAAGTTTTAAAAAGGAACAGGACCAATGTCATCAAAAAATAGCGATAAATTCAACCGTAAGGGAATCCGAACCAGGACTTTATGCCCTCCAGTATTAGACAGAGCATCTTTTAGTTCGGATAACCTCAAGGGAGCAGACAAAGTTGTACAGTCAAAATTATTTACAACAGTATTAATATTACCAACAAAAGCATCCTGAAAATCACCATCACAATCATCATAGGAGTACAAATCAGAATAAAAATTAACAGCCTCGTTAATAATAGAATCAGACGAGGTCAAAATATTACCATTGCGACTACGCAAACGAGTAATAAGCTTATTTTTCTGAATGGACTTTTCTAAATTAAAACATACTTAGTGGGTTTCTCACCCTGTTGCATATCAGTAACTTTTGACCTAACAATGGCACCACGACATTCGTACTCCTCAACAACACGGAGATCATTTTCAAGAGACTTAACCAAGGTAAGATCATAATCGGGGTATTTACTAGCCTTTTTATATTCATGTTTAATCCTTTTTTGTAAAAGAGCTTTAGCCTTACGCTTTTCTTTAACCTTCTTCTTACTAAAATAAACAGCAATATCTTTAAAATCAGATTTAAGTTTTCATACCAATCCAAAACATATCTTGATAAGAGGGATTGCTTTTAGCCTGAGTAATACATTTAGAAATAGAAGAACAAAAATCAGGATCATGAAGAATAGCTTTATTAAAGTGCCAAATACCAGGACCAATAGAAACATTGGAAGAATTAAAGCAAATATACACAATATCGTGATCGCTCCAAGCAAAAGGAATAATTGACGAATTAGAAATGCAATGGGAAATTAAATTGGAACAAAATTTTGTCAATTCTACTTTGAAATAAATTATTTTTAATATGACGACGCCACGTGAAACAAATATCATTAGGATGATTACGACGCCAGGTGTCAAAAAGATTATGAAAAACAAGTAAATTCAAAAAATGCTCACGGGAGGGATCATTATACATATTAGTGGATTTATCTCTAGATTCGGATACGACATTAAAATCAATAACTAATAAAGATCAAAATCATTACTTTGAGAAGTTAACATATCATTAATATTCAAAATAAACTCTTTCCTCTGACAAAATCCATTTGGAGCATAAACATTTAATATATTATACACATTATCTTCAAAATCAAATTTAACTTCCAAGCCTCTCCCTTTTTCAACTTCATTGATAGAAATCATATTAAAATCAAAATCATGTTTAAATAAAAAAGCCACCCCTTTACTCCTTTGATTATCACCAGCATTGGAAAAATAAATGTCCCCATCCCATTTAAATTTAACACAAGTCTGAACAAAATTGTCATCCCAAAAAGTCTCTTGAAGACAAATAATATCGAAATTACGAAGCCTACAAAAAGTAAAAACATTTTCAAGTTTTGGAACAGAACGAAGGCCATTGCAATTAATGGAGACCACAGAAAAGGCCATCACAAAAGCAAAAAGGAGAGAGCTCATGGAAGCAATGAGAACATAAAAAGAAAAATGAAGCAATTGTCATCTTGATCAAAGTCAACATTCAAACCTTTTGAAGATTCAATTTGGTCACCAGTAACAGGGCAGGGGTTGAAGTTCTGATGTTTAATTTCCTTCTTTTTCCTACTGGGGGATCCATGGTGCCCCATCAGCATCGTTCCCTCCGTTGTATGGGTTCTTTTAACCTGCTCATTATTCCAAATAACTGCAATCAGATTCCATCCCAGAGTCGCGAAACCCGCTTTGAACGCGAACACTAGCATCACCTGAGTTTCATCATTTACTAAACTGCTGGTAACACTGCAGCACTCGCTCCCTTCCGGCCGACAATCAGATTCATGACCGTCTCCTTAAACGTTGAAATTCAGGCACTAATCTCGTCATCACTTCAACATCACGAAGATATGATACCGACATCATCAAATGCAAAAAATCTCGTTTTAAGATTCATTTTGGCACCCAGCAGCAGGGTTGAAGTTCTGATGTTTAATTCTTCTTTTCCTACTGGGGGAAGCCCATGGTGCCCCATCAGCATCGTCATCCGTTTGTTATGGTTCTTTTAACCTGCTCATTCGGCAAATTAAACTGCATCATATCATGGCAACAGAGTACCACGCGAAACCGCTGAACGCGAAACACTAGCAACATCATGAGTTTCATCAATTTACTAAAACGCTGAATAGATCAACTCTGGCAACACTCCCTTCACCACAATAGATATATGCCCCGTCTCCCTCCCCACGTTGAAATTCCAGGCACATAATCATCAATCATCATCTTCAACATCAGAATATAATCACCGACATCATCAACATCAAACATCATCAACATCATCATTGTCATCAATCATTGATAACATCATCATCCTCATTGTCATCTTCATTGACAACCACATCATCATTATCCTCACATCACCATCAGAATCATCACTAGATTTTGGCTGGTGATATTGCATCAAACCCAGGCCCTCGTACTACTGCCAAGAAACCAAACATCCATGTGTACCTGCAGTAGAGGCGTCCGTCCGTATGAGTAACCATTTTCAATGTGATATCTGTGAAAGATGGGGCATAGGCAGGTGCACTCAAATACTAACTGATGCAGAATACGACAACATTGTTGCTGAAAACACGAATCTGTACTACATATTTGCATCATTGTCCATTAATTAGCTTCCGTTTGCTAACTGGATGATGACCAGATATTACGAACTCTTATCCTGGGAATGAAAATGGTCGTCTAACGCAAATGATTCTTTTGACGACAATTTTGACTCCTTTTTTTTTGACTTTTTTAAACACAGGGTCTCCATTTATTCACATCAATATTAGAGGAGGTCGCTTTAATCAAATATCTGAACGAAATTCTTGCTAAAAACCTCTTCCGTGTCTGTTTGCAATATCTGAGACATGGATCGATAGTTCCGTCACTGACCTCGAAATAAATATGCTGGTATACTGTGATCAGAGCTGAACCGGAATAGAGAGGAGGCGGCGCGGCGTGTGTATGTACATTAGAAAAAGTGGCTTTTATAGCAGGTTGGATCTTTTTGAAGAAATTTTGAAGCACTCTGGGTGAGTTATTTTGTGCCAAAAAACAAAACCATTATTGTCGGTGTTTGCTATTGCCCTCCTAAGGACCGTGGCTTCCTTGACCGTTAGAGCATATTATTTCTAGAGTCAGATCAGACTGTGAGTTCATGATCCTTGGTGATTTCCAACATTAATACTTTGGCGTCAAAAACATCTGGTTTGTTAAAAAAGTATGTTGATATGTTGCCTTGTTTAATTAAAAAATTAATTAGTGAACCAACCAGATCACTCTAACCAGTTCTACTAGTGCATTGACACATTATTTGGCACAAACCGCAATAAAATTTGTCAGTCGGGTATTATCAATATTGGCATGAGTGATCATTGTTGATTACTGTACTCGGAAAGTTGTCAAAGGCCAAATGAAACATCAGAACACTGTCAATGACAACATCTTTTGAAAAAGTTGCACACCGTTGATGCATTAACTGTCTGCAATCATCTCACGCAGACTGGTCTGGGGTTTATTGTAGTGATGTTAAAAGATCTTGGTGTGTCTTCAAAACCAGTTTTTCTCTATATTATTTGAAACCTTAGCTCCAGTTAAAGAAATCAGATTAAAAAATCGTACTGAACCATGGAATGTAATGAAATTCTAGATGCAATCAATTGAGGGATAATATGTTATACAGGTTTAAAAAAAGACCAAAATCCGGAATTGTATTCTGAGTATTGCAGATTAGAAAATAAGATTCAAGGGATGTGAAAAAGGCAAGATAGTTTCTTTAGAGAAGAATCGAAGAACACAAATTCCAACAATCCTAAAAACTCTGGGAGCAATTGAAAAACCCTGGGTTATAGTAATAAATGCAAAGACCACTCTCGTGTTATTCTAATATTGATGGTGAACTTTGCTTTAAAAAAATCCCGTATGGTTGCTAACTATATCAACCAGTTTTATACTACTATCGCAAGTACATTGGGTCACCAACTAACGCAACCTCTCTACAAAATTTAGCGTGAACCCCCAGATTTTTCGGGCCATATGAGAAACTGGTTTGGCATCGAATTCCTTAACTATGCCTGTGTCCAGTGATTTTATTCTTAAAGAGCTCGATCTCTAAATCCCAACAAAAGCACGGGCCTCGACGGAGTACCTGCGAAATTCTTAGAGATGGGGCAGTATTGTTTGCAAGATCTTTGACGCCACATAATCAATGTGGATATTACAACCAGTACAGTCCAAGTGAATTTAAACTCGCTCGTGTTAGACCTTTGTATATCAAAAAATAGGTCTTCAATGTTGAGCAAATTATAGGCCCAGTGAAGCATCTTGTGTGTAACATCTAATTACTTGAAAAAGCTGTCTAAATGCTCAGTTGGAGGCCTACTTGAGGGATAATATTTTGTATGGGTACCAATTGGGTTCAGGATTTTCATTTTCACTGATACCTGCCTGATCCACCTTAATGACTATATCAAGATTCAAATGTCCCAGTGGTAATTAAAACACCGGTTTAGTCCAATTGATTCTAAAAACCAGAAAAGGCAACAACCTTTTGATACTGTTGACCATGTCATTCTCTTCAGAACTGAGAGCCATGGGGATCACTTCCAGTACTGTTTACAACATCGTACCTGACTGACGAAAAACAATTGTCAATGTTAACGAGGTCAATTCCGATCCCCTTGGTGTCTCTTGTGGCGTGCCTCAAGGGAGCTCTCGGCCCCCTTATTTCTCTGCTACGTGAATACATGGCCAGCAGTGTCGAGTGCAACTCCCCTTCCTGCTTTACGCAGATGACCAGTGCCCTTTTGGTGTCTGATAAAGATCCAGAACACACTGCAGACAGACTTGGTAATGAGCTTTGAGGTCCTGTAGGCGTGGGCTTGTAACACCAACTCTCCTTACATTTAGGAAAGACCGAGTGTATGTCATTTGGTACAAAGAACCGACCATGTGAATTCTTTTTCAGTTTTCCTGCGGTGGTCAAAACAATAAGTCCTCCAAGTTGCCTAAATATTTGGGGATCACCCTTGATGAAACACTGAATGGTGAGTCAATTGCACAAGATTCATCAAAAAGCTGGTGCAAGGTTGAGGGTTCTTGTTATAACAAGCTGGGTAGCTCTTAAACTTATCCACCCGTAAGACACTTTGCAATGCTCTTATTATGTGTCATTACGATTACCACATGTTTCTTCTTGTACTTCCTCAATCTCACACAACACCTTAAGAACAGACTTCAAACCATGCAAAAAATAAAATTGTGCGGTTCAGTTTGGATTTGGGACCTCGCACACACATCGGTCAGGCAGAGCGGAATAAAATTGGTATGTTGCCTGTGCAGGACAGGGGTGATCCAAATGAAATTGAATCAGTTTTTCAAAATATTCCATGAAAATGCCCCGGGTTACCCTAAATTTCATTTTAGGACGTCAAATTCTTTGCATAACTCTGGGACCAGGATGCCTAATATAATTTTGTTGTTCCCCAGAAATTATGGTAATGTTTTAGTCCCACCTTTTTCTAAGTGGCCTCAAACCTGGAATCATTACCAAATTCTATTAAACAGATTACCAATCTGGCCCAGTTCAGAGGCCATTAAAAAAAAAAACATTTGATGGATCGAGGCCTTAACAGCAGATAGGAAGTTCAGTCATCAATATTAACTTAGGCCCGGCTTTCTTTGTTTCAGCATTTTGTGGCAATATTTGTGGTTGGGGTTTTTTATATTTTATATATTTAATATATTTATTGACTGTTGCCTGTTCTGCTTGGTTTCCTCCTCCTCTCTTTTTCTGAAGGCCCCAATGGAAATAAGCTTCAATATTTTTCGGCTTTTGGGCATCCTTGGTACTCTTTGATGTTTATTCCTATCCCAAAAATTCGTTTTATATCTGTAAAGTAAATCGTGCAATTGATCCATTTGGTGTATATATGTTTATTTTTATATCTCTTTGGTGTCTTGCTGTATTTTGAAATTTGAGTGCTGAATAATAATGAATTATAATGATGATTGGGGTGAATCAGAACAACATCAGGGCAAGCTGCGAACGTGCCCAAAGATACCGCACACCTCACAAACTCTACGTCTCCTCAAAAGAGGGGAATGATCTCATCATATGGTCAGGACTAAGCCAATTATTGCAACCTTCATCTGGCCATTGTGCTTGATAAATATGTTGGACGTCCTTGATTACGCGTGGCATAAGGAAGCGGAACTAATGAAGATCTAGTGATGAGCGAGTTCAACTCTTAGTGAAAAACAGTCCGCTTCAAATGTAACGGAAAGTCATCAATGTTTACGGACCCATGGTCTTTTGCGTGACACCGACGTTTGCAACTTATTGGTTAATCATCGTCGTTACCAACAAAATATGGAACACTCCAAAAAAGGAGACGCGTCAAGAGGTTGCGCGAACGCGAAGTGAGTCGTACTTCTACGTCCGTACCGTTGATCTCCAAACTGATCAGTCAAATTCTACCACATTTAACCGTATTACACAGTAATCTGCCAAGTACCATTGCTCTTGACGACACCCAGTATGGAGACAGCTACCACATGCACAGGGAATTCCCAGGATTACGTCACGGTGAGAAAAGTTGTTATCCATAATGTAGAACGTGTGGCGAGTGTTGCCGCAAGGGGGTCGTTCGCGAAAGCAGTCGTATAAGCTGACGTAGACCTAGTTGCGACGTCGTAGGTTACTACTAAGATTTTTTACGCGTTCGTGAAACTTGGACGTAAGCTACGTGGGTCCTACGAGGTAAGCCAGATTACGATTTAAAATACGTGTGGTCATGAGTACACGAAGCACACTCGTAGTGTGTAGGAAGTGAACAAATCGGTCACGCTCTTCCTTCATCCATCTTGTTAGCAATCATCATGGCCAAAGCATTTATAGTTCAAGAAAATGAAAGGAGAGGCGTCCCTGAAGCTATAAGATATTATAGCAACTCGGCAGATATCTTCTTTCAATGATTGTCAAATTATATAAGTCAGATTGGCGGAATAATCAATGTAATTGCGCAATTGAAGCGAAATCGGTTCATCAGTATACATTAAGTTAACAAAAACGGAGTGGATTAAAAATGTTACAGTTAATAAAATATATACATTGTTTTCTGTACGCATGTCATTCCTAATTCAAACAGATTGACCCATATTCATGTCACGACGAAGAAAGAAAGAACGAAATTCTAAAGAAAAAGTACGGGGTATACAGATATGAATCCATCTGATCTAGTTCACTAAGGCTGATTCAAAGATTTTCACGAGAATGGCCCGTCCTTATTTTCTTAAAATTAATTTTCCATTGTACAAAATGCTTGTCAGCATACTAATCCCTGTGTGAAATGGCTGAGCTCAAATCGATGTCCTTGTATGAGAAAATCTCCATATGTAATACAAATTCCGCATCGGGAATTTTTGTTAATACATAGCTATCCTATGGTAGTTATAATTACACATATAAATATTTAACTACATCACTACGTTTCATCTCAATCTTTGTGTGGAATTGAGTATTTTATATGATAATTAATTAATAGGGCCTATACACACAAAACATTTAAAAATATTTGAGTCAGCCTAAAAAAGTGCACAATTTATTCGTCATCTATTGACTCGTTCCGAGTTTTCGAATTCTTTACAAAATCAGTGAAAGTCTTCGTAGTAATTGTATGTATGTCTTCTTCACTTGGTTACCCCATTTCCTGTTGGCTGCAGGCATTTACCTTGCCTGTAATATTCATTCAGTCCTTTTTTTCGTTTATTTTTGAAATGCCCCTATATTACTTTTCATTTTTTAAATAAAATATTTTCTTTTGCTTTCAACTATAAGAATGACTCCTAATGAGGAAAAAAAATAGCGCCCTCTTTGGTTCTGAAGCCATTTTCTTGTGCCAGCGCGGTGTAGGCCTATCTAATACCTATCGAAAGTACACAGCTAATATTAACAAGGCCAATTTAACGCGGTTCTCACCAACCAGGAGGAATTCAAATATGCGAGGGGTAGTCCGAGTACGTAACAACCAACCCGTTTTCAATAAGTCTGCACTAACCCCAAACCACACGTATGCTTCTAAAATCCATTAATCGATATTACTAGAACGGCATTCAACACCGACTCGTACCTAATTGCACCCACGAATGCACCGCAAAAAAGGACACATAATAAGATCCCCCCCCCTAAGAAATGCGAAAAGGTATTCCTACGACTGTCTAACGTCCATTGTTCGCGAACGCACGTAAGTCACAACTTGTAGAAATCGTAACAAGCGCTCAGCAAAAGTTACGTATATACTTACGATTCAAATTTCGCGGACGAACCCCTGGTTGGTCGCGCACACCTCTGAAGCGCCCTCTTCTATTCGTCATAGTTGGACGAGGGGGATTGACTGGAGTTAGGTCTTCCATTAGATTGATGTCGTTGAGCAGGAGTTGGATACGAATCCGATCCACGTGATGAGTGACCTCCCCCACGTGTGGAAGCCATGGGGGAGGCTGCCTGCTTCAAGAATCAAAAACTTTGTCAGATCTTTTTTTTTATTATTATTAAAGTAGGACAGCTACTACCGAGTTGCCCTATTGATATCGCAAATTTTTTATTTTGTTTTTTTTGTTCAAGTGGACACTCACAACCGGACTGCCCCGTAGCCATTCACCCATCATATTTTCCCAATAAGCAAATGACCGATATTATTAAATTTACCGAAAACCATTGGGTCCATAACCTCAACAATAGGGCAATATCCATCTTCCTCCTGACAAGTGTTGGATCGTGCCTAAACACGAGCCAACTCCGTCAAAAGGAAGAGGGATATTGGGATCGGTCATCGAACTTTTGGATAGACA
The DNA here is from genome assembly GCA_023653785.1 of Ophioderma brevispina. Lineage (NCBI taxonomy): Eukaryota > Metazoa > Echinodermata > Ophiuroidea > Amphilepidida > Ophiodermatidae > Ophioderma > Ophioderma brevispina. The sequence goes on along the minus strand of JAMKCH010056856.1, from coordinate 127,886 downwards.
AAAAAAGAAAAAAAGTGTTACCCAGAGGTCACACAATACGAACACTGGTGATGGTCGCAAGTCACCCCCCGGAGCAAGTGTGCCCGAGGCCCGACAGCTTCCACCACCCTACCGAGTGTGCAATGTGTAGTGTGATCTGCATTGGCATACACATTTTTTTTTAAAATTTATTTAGTACAAACCTTCAAAAACCGAGCGCCCTGTAGCCAATACATCATCAGAATCAATTTCAATTCATTCAATTTTACATAAACAAAGTTACATAATTAACAAAGATGCAAATATAATGCAAAAAATGACAAATACATCAAAAATGACACTGATTAGAGCAACAATAAACAAAAGGCAAAACAATTGGAGAAACAGAATCATGCAATTAGCAAAAAGCTAAGGCGTAACCATCATTAACTTGGAACACAAGGGCTTCGCCAATACCCAAATCTCAAAGAAGGTGACGATGGAATTTGAACGAACATGATTCTGGAACTCCAACTCAAGTCTCGTCTGAAAAAATTGTCTAAAAATACGGCCCCGGTAGTAAAACAAACTATTTTGACCTTTTTTTTAATCCACCCACGGGCCGACCAAATTAAGATTCTATAATTAGCCCAAGAACAAAATTAATTCATCAAATTGCAAATATTTTTGGAAACGCATGATGAAAAACCAAAAAGAAATATTTTCAAAAAATCATGGTCAAAAAACGAATTTTTAAACAAATAGTTTGCCAAAAGGTCCCTGGCCCACAAAAGTAAAAGATTCTTGAGTCCTGGTACATTCAACAAAAATTGCCAGGGCGTTTCATTGTTGGTCCTCACAAAAAGTACACATGGGCGATAGGGAACATGGCCAAGATGAAATAAATAAACGATCATTGGTAACTAAACCATTATCGCAAGGCAAAAAAAAATCCATCTGACCCAGGTAATTCTCTTTTAACACCAAAAAGAAAATAAATAAAAGGAATTTTCAAATTTACCTCTCCCTTGTCCCCGAACTGATCCCGCCAGTAAAGTAAGTAATCAAGGCCAGCCGGAGAAGAAATAGAAGAACCTGTTTTATTACGCAAAAAAAGAGATTAATGCTCCTGGAGTTACTAGTGGTAATAATGTGATACAATCAGTTGATCAATACCGGGGGAGAAAATTCACACTAGGGGGGCAGAGTTGGAAGTATTTGCAAGGGCAAATCTGTTAATTTCCCTCTTCACAAGGACAAGGCATATTGCTAGTAATAACATCAAGAATTCCAGAAAACCAGACTATAACAAAATTTTCATTTGGAAAAAAAGCAGCATACCAAAACACCAGCTCGGCCGGGATAATCGGGGACATATTCATAATAATATCAGAACTCTCAAATAACACCCGAATAACAAAAAAGGAACATTTAGGCCCAATAAACGGGGTAGTCAAATAGGGCTGAACTAACGTGCAGGCATCACAGGTAGGTTACCAACATACTTATTATTTTGTCAAATCACACCAAGTTTTTTTAAAATCTCCTGATATAAAACAGGGGTAACTTACATACTTGATTTAAATCCAAAGATATACGAAAACATCACACCCTAAGTTATAAGATTTGTACTTAGAGAGATATTACTCAATAAGGGATTTAGTAATAGGGTTGAGCACTTTCTATAAAATCAAAAGTTCCAAATCACTTACACGGAGAAGCACATTCATAAAAATTTCAAATCAAGCAAAAAAGGAACACCTTAGAAATGGCTAATAAGAATGAAATACTTGATTTGGGTCTCTTACCATTGCAAATAAAATCAAGATAAACAGATTTGAGATCATCAACCAAACAGGGTAGGTAAGTGAGAAAACCTTCAAAAACAAAATAACTTGGATATAATCAAAGAATAACAACAACACTTACCTTTAGGTAAGATCTCGGGTTTCCAGGATTAAATTTTTTTTACCAGAATTAACAATTACGCTTACAATTAATCAAGATCACACTTGTTGTGATCAGTGCAATGTTGCAACCCGACCCTAAACATTTAGTTTGATCAGAGTTACTAAAATTAAAGATCACATTCCAGCAATTTGCAGAAAGGAAATAGAATCACAAAAGCCATAATCTCGGACTTATCAAAATTTACTTTGGAGCCAGAGGCCTCACCAACCCGCTATCATTGAAAAGGATTGAAAACACTTCTCTTTAACGGGCAATTAACATCTTTAACAAAAACAGTTAGTATCATCGGCGTGTTGGAAAATTAAAGCTGTGTTAGTCAGATATATTAAAAAACTTTGATACTGAGATTATTAGCAATCATTTTCGGCAGGCAAAACATAAAGGATAGCACTAAGAGGACAACTTGCCTGATACCTTTCAGGATTCAAAAGGGATAGATAAAAACCCATTAATTTTGACAGAACTAGTAACAGAAGTATAAAACAATTATAATCCAATTAATGAAAAAAAAATCAGGGAAACCAAAAACCTTAGATAAAATATTTCCAAAGATAATTGATGGTTCACCCGATCAAACGCTTTTTGCTGATCTATTTTATTCATAAACCATTAATTCATTCTCAGGAACTAAAATTAACAAGATTCTTTCATGGCAAGGACATTGTCAGCAATGTCCCTGCCAGGAATACAAACACGTTGATCAGGTGTTTTGAAAACAAGAATTACAACATAACTTTACTTAATCTCGTGGCCAAAACTTTACAAATAATTTGTAGTCAGTATTTAAAAGGGAGATGGGCCTCCGTTCTTCCGGGAGGTTTTATCCTTTTTTCGGGCCAAAGAGTTATAAACCCACTACGACATACTATTGGCATGACTTTAGCAACAATAAATTTCATAGCAAGTTTTAAAAAGAAAAAGGACCAAGTAATCAAAAAATAGCGATAAAATTCAACCGTAAGGCCATCCGAACAAGGCTCTTATTGGCCTCCATATTAGACAGAGGCATCTTTTAGTTCGGATAACCTCAAGGGAGCAGACAAAATTGTACAGTCAAAATTATTTACCAAAACAGTATTAATATTACCACAACAAAAGCATCTTGAAAATCACCATAACAATCGTCATAGGAGTCAAATCAGGAATAAAATTAAAGGCCTCGTTAATATAGAATCAGACCGAGGTCAAATATTACCATTTGCGATACGCAAAGAGTACCCCACTAAGTTATTTTTGGATGGACTTTATCTAAATTAAAAAACATACTTAGGGGTTTCTCACCTGTCCTGCACGATCAGAACTTTTGACCTAAACAATGGCACCACACATTCGTTACTCTCGACAACACGAAGATCATTTTCAAGGGACTTACCAAGGTAAGATTATAATCGGAGTATTTAAAAGCCTGTTTATTATTCATGTGTGTTATTCTTTTTTGTATAAAAAAAAGCTCATGACTTTAGCTTACGCTGTTCTTTAAACCGTCTTCGTACTAAATAAACAGCAATATCTTTAAAATCAGAGGTAAGTTCGTAGCCAATCCAAAAAATAGTCCTTGATAAGACCCGGGGATTGCTTTTAGCCTGAGTAATACATTTAGATATAGAAGAACAAAAATCAGGATCATGAAGAATACTTTATTAAAGTGCCAAAGACCAGGACCAATAGAAAATTAAAGCAAATATACACATGATCGTGATCGCTCAAGCAAAAGGAATAATTACGCGAATTAGAAATGCAATGGGAACTTAAATTAGAACATAAAAATTTTGTCAATTCTACTTTGAACTAAATATTTTTAAATATGACGACGCCACGTGAAACAAATATCATTAGGATGATTACGACGCCAGGTTCAAAAAGATTATGGAAAAACACGTAGTACGTTCAAAAAATGCTCAGGACCCCGGGATTTCATTATACATATTAGTGGATTTATCTCTGATTCGCCGATACCACACGCTAACCCCCAATCACCAACAAAAACTAAGAAAATGATCCCCAAAATCATTACTTTGAGAAGTTAACATTCATTAATATTCAAAATAATAAAAAACTTAAAAAAAGCAAAAAATAAAAAACATTAAAATATTAGACACATCTTCTTCAAACTCAAATTTATTTAACTTCCCTCCAAGCATCCCCCTTTTTCAACTCATGATTAAGAAATCATATTAAAATACAAAATCATGTTTACATAACAAAGCCACCCCTTTTACTCCTTTGATTATAACCAGGCATTGGAAAAATCAATTGTCCCATCCCATTAGTTTACACAATCTGAACAAAATTGTCGTCCCAAAGTATATGAAGGACAAATAATATCGACATACGAAGCCTAAAAAAAGGTAGTAAAAAAATTGTCAAGTTGAGGGACCAAGAAAGGCCATTACAATTAATGGAGACCAAAGGAAAAGGCCATCAAAAAGGCAAAAAAAGGAGAGGGCCATGGAAGCATGAGGAACACAATAAAGAAATAAGCATTATCATCTTGATCAAAAGTCAACATGTCAAACCTGTTTGAAGATTCATTTTGGTCACCAGCCAGCAGGGAGGGTTGAAGTTCTGATGTTTAATTCTTCTTTACTACTGGGGGGAAAAGCCCATGGGCGCAACAGCAATCGTCATCAGTTGTATGGTCCTTTTTTTAACCTGCTCATGTTATGCAGTTAACTGCAATTCAGCTTCCCATGGCAACAGGGTCACGCGAAAACCGTGACGCGAAACACTAGAATCATCCTGAGTTTCATCAATTACTACAACGCTGTGGGGTAGCATGGCAACAATACTTCAGCCGACCCAATCAGATACTATGACACCGTCTCCCTTCGCGTGAAATTCAGGCACAGAATAATCATCACTTGTTCAAAACATCACCAACATCATCATTGTCATATCATTGGACAAACATCATCCATCAACATTGTCATCTCATCATTGACAACATCATCACCTCATCATTGTCGTCATCATTGACACACCATTCATCATCATTATCATCACAATCAGAATCATCATAGACTTGGGGTGAATCAGAAAACCGATCAGGGGCAATCGCCGAAAACGGTGCCCAAAGATACCGCACACCTCACAAACTCTACGTCTCCTCAAAAGAGGGCATGAATCTCATCAAATGGTCAGGACTAAGAAATTATGCAGACCTGCATATGGCAGGGGCTTGTAATATGTTGACCGTCCTTGATAAAGCGTAGCATAAGGAAGTGACTTGACATTTGGCGGAAGTTCAACACGATGAAAAAAACAGTCCCGACTATCAATGTCTGGAAGTTCAATCATATTTTACGGATCCATGGTCCCTTTATGTGACACCGCGTCTTGCAAACTCTTGGTTAAATCGTCGTTACCAACAAAAATATGGCACTCAAAAGGAGACGGTCAAAGGTTGCGCGAAAGCGAGTGTACTTCCACGTCCGTAACGTTGATCTCCACACCTGACTCCGCCAAATTCTCAACATTCACCGTTTACCACAGTAATCCTGTCAATTACCATGTGCTCCTTGACGACCACCCAGTATGGAGGCGCTGCCACATTCACGGGAACTCCCAGGATTACGTCCACGGTGGAAAAGTTGTTATCATAATGTCGAAATGTGTGCCTCGCGGGTGGTGTCGCACAGGGTGGTCGCGCACACCTCTGGAGAGCCCTCTTTATTTCGTCATAGGTGGACGGAGGGGATGACGGGAGTAGCGTTTCCATTAGATTGATTGTCGTGACAGGGTGGATACGAATCCGATCACGTGATAAGTGACCCCCCAACTCCCCCAATGTGAAAGCCATGGGGGAGGCTGGCGCGTGCATTCAAGGATGCACAACTTTGTCAGGCTTGGGGGGCCAAAGTAATCAATCGCGATATGATGAAACCATATCGAGAACGGTGCTTTTTGGTAGAGCGTGTCATTTATTGGGACGTTTGTTAGTTCTTACTTTTGATTTGATTGTGGTTTGGGGCCGTTCTCGGACAGTAGTTAGTGCAATACCGAGGCCCTAACCCGGGCAGGCAAAAGCAAGTTGGGTCCTAGCCCTCGTTGCAAAAATCAGTTAATATACGAGCCGTCTTCATTGAAGCGACCGGTTCTGAAAAGAACAGATACGAAACATGATATTTTTTTTTTAAAAGGGACATTCCTCCACCGGGCTGCCGATTAATGCAGTACTAGTCATTGAAATAAACCTACAGAGCAATGAAACATATAAAAATTAGCCACCAATAAACTTCACTACGCCCATAAGCAAATGAAACATCTCTCAAGGTACATCGATCTACCACCCTTACTTCTCTCAAAAAATCGCCAAGGAGTTGAGACAAAAAAACTCATTAATCAAAAGCAATTTGTAACCGGTCAAAGTTGGGAGGACAAAGGGATCCAAGACCCAAAACTTTCAACAAAATGGTTCAACCCGAATCAGACCCCACAGAAATCTTCACAAATACTCAATTTCCAGACGCTTCCCAATAAGCTTTTTAAAAATTTCCTCAAAGATTGACCTTTGACACTGGTTTACACCGGCGTCTGGCAGGCCCATACGGAAAACGATTAACAAAGCCCAGAATGCAAATAACCAGTTTGGTCTCACTCCCTCCGGGAAATACTTTGAGAAACCAATAGGGCCATATGTTAAAGACGTCCAGAGCGATATCTTTGCACAAGACTCTATCTGACACAACTCATACACCAAAAGAGGCAAATATGAACTCTATTACAAACCAAAATATATGTCGGGCAGTTTCAATTTCAGTCTTGCAAAAGGTTACAATGCGGGTTTTTCAATCAACTTAAAACATTGAAAGCACTTTTTTGTATAAGAGGCAGTTATGAGTAATAAAAACAGTCCCAAGATCAGCAGATTAATTCTGTTAGGCCTCCATAGGCCCAAATTATAGGGGATTTAAATATTTGAGAACCCCCAAAATTCACTACAGTAATTTTTCCCCGTGTGACATATTATGGCTGCAATACTGCGAAAATAAACGATTTAAAGAATAGAATTGAGTATTGGTACAAGAAATTTGGACGGGCCTCATCCACATAAAACCCTAAAATACAAACACTAGGGGGTATTGTCCCCCCAAAAATTGCGTAGGAGCAAATAAGGTCACTCATCTTCTCCAGTCAATAGGAATTTAAAATCAATTAATATTCTCTATAGTATTCAACATTCTTTCACGGTTAACAGAAACACCATATTACCGAAAAAAATGTCATCACAGTGGTGCGGCTAAAAAACCCAGGAAACATATATGCATCACATCCTCAATTTCAAATATCATGTTTTAAACATAATCAGGGTCCCCGGTAACAAAGAGGACTGTACGATCATTGACACATATAAAGGTATTCTGAAAGAGAGGCTGGAGGAGCACTTCAGCACGTTAAGTGGGTGAACACCAAAACCCCCAATTTAGTCACCTTGACCAGCACTCAACATTTTCACCATAAAAAACAGGCATATTAGAAATGTTGGAAATTATTAAGACAATACGGGAAAAAAACAGCAGACCGATTCACCTTATATTTACTGAGATTATAACACATGAGGGTCTTTGTATGGGGTGGATTAAGAGGCCCGCTCGAAGTCGAAATAATTTCCGGATGAATCTTACTCTCAGGCATAATTTCATTTTATAATACCTCATATATAGATTCCCGTCATCGATTGGTTCCTTAAAAAAGTGGCGGCATAACAAATCAAAACTAGCTTCAAGATTATTGAACCAAAATGACAAACTTTCCCGGGCGAGCGGGCCTCTCATTCATGACCTATAACCTGGACACCTATTCCCAACATAGAGATGCTGTACGGACTATAATCCATCCGTATTATGAGCCCTTTGTACATATTGAAGCTGGTGTAAGAGATGACTATAAGCAGACCAGTATTTTCAGGGGGTGGGGGTAGGACACGATCTGCTCACTTTGGGCATGGGGGTTTTCAAACGGGAATTTGGGGAACTGCCTACGGCATTTCACCCTATGGGAGTTCAGGTTCCAGTGACATTTAGAAAAAATCATCTCTTAAACCTTTTGTTCAAAGCTCTTAGTAAGATTCATGATAAATAAGAAAAATTATGACTTAAAATCCGTGGGGTTAGTGGATTAACACAGCTGCAAAAAAAAACTAGTGTAACTTTTCCAATAACGTCATTTAGATTTTTAACATATTCGTGACAACCAGGGACTCGTCTTTCCCCCCCAGTCAAGTCTTGTGTGTGACCGTTCAATATGGGCAAGAGCCGCCTACTACCGGTAAGGTTAAAACAGAATAGCACCCGGAAGTGATGCCGTTTTGAATTTGCTATTTCTGTTAGGTTGGCGGTCCCTTACCCCCCCCCCCTGGTTATTTTGTGTACTCGTATGGGGGGAGTCTGTGCTGTAGGGTAAAGTCTGATACAAACCGTGGGGAACCAAACAAGAAGCGACGGGAATTGGCCGAATCGCAGCATCAGGAGGCCTATTCATGCTTTGAGGTTGTTGTTACTGCTCGTACTTTAAACCTATCCCCTCTGATATTGTTTGACAGCGACCTGTCATAGCGCATCGCCCGGCCCCCAGTTCGCGCTTTGGCTTTTGAAAATTTTATTATAAAATGGTTGCGCCCATGGCATCGGCACTCCGGTTTGACGGGTCGCTGGCAAACGATTTTCGCCGTTATAAGCACCTAGATCAAAGATTTGTCTGCATAAATCAAGAGACAAACATTGTGTATAGTGAATGTAACAGAAATATAAGTGTGGGAAGTATCACTATGTCTTGTCGTGATTGTGTGTGTGTTTATGTGTAGGGAAATGCTTGAGCGGTGATGTTAAAAGTTGACCATGAATCCGCGCACCCCCCCCCCTGCAGCCGAGCTGCAAGGAAAATTGTACACCATCTTGCCCGACAAAAATGGGCAAGAAGTCGATAATGATTTACGGTGATCCGTTTTGGACTCAACATCACTTCCTCAACACACAAGAAAGGTTGAATGCTAATTCTTGACAAGTTTGGGACCCTAAGTTAAACAAAATTGTTAAAACCATTGCCATGCACGCCATGGACAACATGGCCTACAAGCTCATGAGCTACACATGATATAGGCCTTGTTGTGATGACAAAAATTATATATTCGGTATTATAAAAAATATTGACTGCTTTTATTCGGAGCATGGTTGTGAAACTATAGGCCCTCAGTGATCTCGAAACCCCATACTCTGCCCCTCGGCTTTCCGCACGGGGCCATTAGTATGGTTTCGAGATCACCTGGGCCACAATAGTTTCAACCATGCCCCTCATAGCAGTCAATATTTGATACATCGTATGAGCAGTACCTTACCCCCATTTTAAACCGAATAATAAGAACATATAACTTAATTATCGCTTTTTGCCACCCCAAATGAATTCTAAAATGGCGTTCTTCAATTTTGGAACTACCCATTTTGGCAAATTAGTCACATTCAAAACATAAACAAAGCGGGAAATAACCAAAGTATTTACAATCAAGACTTTACCCTTCAAAGAAAGGGAACGGCCATTCCATGTCTTCAAAATAGATATACATTTGTCAATCTTGACAGACCAATTGTTCCGCTCACAGGCATCCCGATCCAGGCCAATAGAAACACCCAATACCACCGTATGACCTGAAGTGACCCCACAAGGCAAATTGGTCGGGGGATCATCCTTGGCTTTACCCATGAGCAGAACTTCCGATTTGTCAAGATTGACCTTAGAACCAGAAGCCCTATTGTAAACATCAAAAACATCAAAAATATAATTAACAGATTTAATGTCACTGACAAAAGCTGACGAATCGTCAGCGTGTTGAAAAAATAATGCCTCCGTACCATTAACATCAATAGCATTAATAAATGAATGATTAACAATTGCATTGCGAAGAGGCTCGGCCGAAAGAACATATAAAAGGGCACTCAGGGGACAGCCCTGCCTAATACCCCTTAGAATTGGAAAATGATCCGACAAGAACCCATTAATTTTCAGACAGCTCGTCGCGCTAGAATAAAACAATCTAATCCATTTAATAAAATAATCCGGGAAACCAAATTTGACCAAAACTTTAAACAAATAATTGTGATTGACCCGATCAAAAGCCTTTAGCTGATCGATCTTAACAAGGTAACCATTCAAATCCCGCTCAGAGATGAAGTCCGCCAGGTCACGCATCGCCACGACATTGTCAGCAATGTCACGACCAGGCACACAACACGTCTGATCAGCCGATATGATAGATGGCAAAACCTTAGTCAACCGATCAGCCAAAGACTTTGAAATAATTTTGTAGTCAATATTAAGAAGAGAAATTGGCCTCCAGTTCTTAAGTTTCGCCTTATCCCCTTTTTTGGGCACCAAAGTAATAATACCCTGGGACATCGACTTTGGTAGAGAATTTTGATCCAAATAGCCTCAGCGACCCTCAAGAGCTGGGGGCCAATTTCGTCAAAGAAATGCTTGTAAAACTCAGAGGTAAGACCATCAGAGCCCGGGCTTTTATTGGCCTCCATTTTAAATAAAGCGTCGTGAAGATCTTCCAACGAAAGGGGTTTATCACAAAGGTTAAAATCATCATCAGAAATAACAGAATCAATATTATCAATAAATTGATTCTGACTAACCTCATCACACTGCTCCTCAGAAAATAGCTTGGAGTAAAAATTAAAACCCTCATGGAGGATGTCTTCGGAAGATTTAACAAAAGTACCATTGTCACATTGAAGAATATTTATAGTATGAGATTTCTGACGAGATTGCTCCAGGTGGAAGAAATATTTGTTTGATTTCTCCCCCAGTTCAATCTCATCGATCTTGGAACGAATAATAAAACCCTGACATTCCTGTAACTGAATTTCACTAAACTCTAATTCAAGTCTCTTACATAAGGACAAATCATAGTCTTCAAATTTTGCAGCCTTACGGTACTCATTTTTAATCCTTTTCTGAAGAACCTTCCTACTTTTGCGCAGCCTCCTGGCTGCAAGTCTACCATGGCGGATAGCAATATTTTTAAAATCAGACTTAAGCTCCTCGTACCATGCAAAAACATCACTTTTATAATTACTTTTATGTTTGGCCAACTCAAAACAAGCTCTAATATTAACACAAAAATCCTCATCCCGAAGCAACTGCTTATTAAAATGCCAAACTCCCTCCCCGCGGGTGACACAACTTAAATCAACCCGTGCACAAACTAAGTCATGGTCACTCCACGGAAAGGAAGCAATGGCAGAGGATTTAACACAGCTTTTAAATGATTCAGGGACTAGAATCTTGTCAATACGACTTTGTATCAATTCCGTCTCTCTAACACGCCGCCAGGTAAATTCAACAGCTGACGGATGCTGGGAACGCCAGATATCACATATGTTATAATGTTTAAGCATGTTCAAAAATTGCCTACGAGACGGATCGGCATACAATGGTTTAGATTTGTCGATACTATCGGAGGCAACATTAAAGTCCCCACAAATCATAAAGTCACGACCCAAAAAATTATTAGCAATATAATTATCGACCACATCAAAACAATCACGTCGCTCGCGAAAACTATTGGGAGCATAAATATTTAGGATAGAAAACACTCGATCATCGATCTCCACTTTGGCGTCCAGAACTCTCCCCTTGATAACCTCCTTAGTACTAATCAAATTAATATCGCAGTTTTTCCTAAAAAGAATAGCCACCCCCTTGCTATGATTAGATGCATCAGAATTTGAAAAATAAATGTCCCCATCCCACTGAAATTTAACAAACTTCCTAACAAAAACATCATCCCAAAAGGTCTCCTGTAGACAAATAATATCAAATTTATGCAGACTGAGATGAGAAAAAACCCTCCCCAATTTGGACCTAGAACGTAAACCGTTACAGTTAATGGTGACAACGGAGACCGCCATGACAAGAAACAAAAGGAGAGTTCCAGACGCCATCGCGAAAAACAATGAAAATGTCAAAAATCAAACAAAGCAATTAGTCCACAATATCCAGATGAGAACCCTCATCCTCCATCAGTGACGAAAATTTATTGTCAGTTAGAACCTCATCCGGGGGAAAACTCATCGTAGTAACTCTCTTCTTGGCAGATCTAGAAGGAACTTCCCAATCGGGATCATGATCGTCGTCAGTATTAGATTGATGGCCACGCTTATTAGAAGGACTGGGAGCCTCCGCGATGTCTGGTGCGGTCAGGGAGCTCACTGAATCAACATCCATCTGAGAGTCCGAGGCTGCGCTTGGAGACTGGGACTCCGATATTGGCCGAGAATCCTCCCTTGGTGGCATTTCCTTATTAGGACGAACCTCCGGGGCATCAACCGTTGACGACCCATGTCCATCCTCAGATTCCACAATAACCAAATCCCTAGAAGAAACAGAATCTACATCGGAGACCTGCGAGGAGTCCTCCTCTTCACCACTGGCCGACAGCTCATTCACACTATCAGCGTCGATATTCTCATCCTCGCTCCTGTCAGGGCAATTCTCCGTCTGATGACCACGGAGTCCACACAGCTGGCACTTACTCCTCTCAGGGCATGATCTCATTAAGTGATCCTCTGAGGCAATTGTTGCACCCTTCATTTTGCCCATTGTGTTTAATTTTCAGATTAAAACAGCGCCAACCCCGCGTAGCATACGGCATGATTTCACATGACTAGTTATTCCAACCCTGCAATGGGACATCCCGTTCTCGATGTCATGGAATCTGCGTAATCTTTCCTTACAAAGGTGACAACTGTTTTAACGCAAATCTTCCAGCCTTACAGATAACTCCTCATTACCAATGTAAAAGGGGACCCAAAGAAACGAGAACCGTGATGATGTTTCCGGGATACGAGTCGAATAGGCACATCGATACCACCAATGCCAAACCAGAAGCCGATATTCGATCAATAGCCACGTCCTCAGTTAATGAAATTTTTGCCAACTCCCTCTTGGATTTAACCAGTGCCAAGTATCTGTCCCGGCAACTTTCTTCCACAATGGCTTCCAATATCTCTCTATGGTCCAATGCTACATCAACCAAAACACACAGTATGGTTCATTAGCTGTGCCTGTTTCTTTCTGGCCGGGTTTCGTTAATGCCGCGACCCTCCCGAGATACGGCTAGTCTGGTACCCTCCCATATCCTTTGGGTAGGGTCTCTGTTCAGATTTTCTATTACTGTGGTTGCCCACGTAGCAGGTTTATCTTTCTGACGTTGACCGTTTTTTTTGTTGGATCGCTACTCGAAGAACCTCCCCACGATGGGTAACCATGGGGGAGGCGGAAGCTGCTTCAGAGCAAAGCAAAACTTTTGAATGATCTTAGCCCAAAGGCCGAGAAGCGATAACGAGAAAGGTGAAATTGGTGTATCTTCAACATAAATCTAAATTCTGCTGTGTCAGCCACGTTTCGACCAACAACGAACGTTGGGGAAACGTTGCACCATTCCATGCGACCGCGTGGCCATGTCAATTGTAGCAGCTTGAGCGTTTGGTGCATTCCCCTGTGAAAAGAAATCATCACAATAATTCTTACACTTCATTGTAGTTTAAAAATTAGCTGCTTTTTCTTTCTCCCCTAGTCCCTTACGGCGCGTACTGACACTGAATGCGAAATCGTGTTCTTCCAATTATTACACTTTTGGTGCACGCACTCCGTGAGGGTTTCTGGCTTGAAGCCGCCTCCCCTGCAAAATCACAATCCAATCTTACAAACAAAAACGCCTCTCCATGTCAGCTTTTCTGGGCGAGAACACACCACCGATTCCAATATTGAACTAAAACTTGCTTTCTATTGGTAATTTTCCTACAAACCAAGAGGGTTTTTGGGCCAAAAAGAAGGGACTACCTATTGACTGAACAACTGTAGGCGCAAGCTGTAAAATGGCCTAAGCCGGGGAGTAATCAATCGTCGCTATGATGACACCATATGGAGAGAGGTGCTTTTTTGGTTTAGATGTTAATTTCTTGGGACAGTTTTTTTGGGGGGGGATCAAAAAAGAAAAAACTTTTGATTTGATTGTGGTGTGGGCCGTTCTCGGAAGTAGTACAATACCGAGCCAACCCGGGGCCAGGCCAAAGCATCTTTGGGTCCCGTAGCCCTGTTGCCAAAATCAGTTTAATATACGGGCCGCTCATTGAGCGACGTTTCAGATATTAAGCTGAAGAACAGATACTACAGCATGATCTTAGCCCAAAAGGCCGGAAGCGATTAACGATTAAGGTGAAATGTGTGTATCTTCAACATAAATCTAAATTCTGCTGTGTCCCACGTTTCGACCAACAACGAACGTTGGAGAAACGTTTGCACCATTCCATGCGACCGCGTGGCCATGTCAATTGTATCAGCTTGGAGCGTATTGTGGCATTTCTCCCCCTGGGAAAAAAAAATCATCACATATTATTAGCACTTCATTTCAGTTAAAATTAGCTGCTTTTTCTTTCTCCCCTAGTCCTCCTGACGGCCGCTGTACTGACATGAATGCGATAAATCGGTGTTCTTTCCAATGATGCCACTCTTTGGTGGCACGCACTCCGTGAGTAGGTTCTGCTTTGAAGCCGCCTCACCTGCAAAATCCCTAACATCGCCAATCTTACAAACAAAAACGCCGCTCCATGTCAGCTTTTCTGGGCGAGAACACACCACCGATTCAATTTGAAGCTAAATCATTGCTTCTATTGGTAATTTTTCCTACACACCAAGAGGGTTGGGGCCAAAAAAAGGGACTACTATTGTGCTAAACAACCTGTAGGCGCAAGCTTAAAATGCCTGGCCGGGGAAGTAATCCCATCGCGCTATGATGACACCATATGGAGAGAGGTGCCTTTTTTGTTGAGCATGTTATTTCTTGGGCAGTTTGTTAGTTCTTACTTTTGATTGATTGTGGTGTGGGCCGTGCTCGGAAGTAGTGCAATACCGATCCAACCCGTGGCCAGGCCAAGCCAGGCTTTTGGGTCCGTATCCCCGGGGGGTGTTGCAAAAATCAGTTTATATATGAGCCGCTCATTGAGCGACGGTTCAGATATTAAGCTGAAAAGAACAGATCCTACACATGATCTTAGCCAAAAGGCCAAGAAGCGATAACGTTAAAGGTGGAAATTGGTGTTGTATCTTCACCTAATCAAATTCTGGGTCAGCCCGTTCGCCAACAACGAACGTTTGAGAAACGTTGCACCATTCCATGCGACCGCGTGGCCATGTCAATTGTAGTAGCTTGAGCGTTTGGTGCATTCTCCCTGTGAAAAAGAAAATCATCACAATATTATTAGCACATTCATTGTTAAGTTAAAAATTCAGCTGCTTTCTTTCTCCCCTAGTCTCCTTATGGCGCATTACTGACAATGAATGCGAAAATCGTGTTCTTTTTCCCATTATTCACTTTTGGTGCCGCACTCCGTGAGGGTTTCTGGCTTGAATCCGCCTCACCTGCAAATCACTACATCGCCATCTTACAAACAAAACGCCTCCCATGTCGCTTTTCTGGCGGACACACCACCGATTCATCATTGAAGCAAAACATTGCTTCTATGGTAATTTCTACAAACCAAGAGGGTTTTGGGGCCACAAAAGAAGGGACTACTATTGACTGAACAACCTGTAAGGCGCAAGCTTTAAAAGCCTGCCGGGAAGTAATCAATCGCGCTATGATGACACAACCATAGGAGAGAGGGTGGTGGGGGCTGGTTTTTTGGTTGAGCATGCGTTAAGTTATTGGGACAGTTTGTTAGTTCTTCTTTTGATTTGATTGGTGGTTGGGCCGTTCCGGAAGTAGTGCATACCGTCCAACCCGTGCCAGGCCATAAGCAAGCTTTGGGTCCGTAGCCCTGTTGCAAAAATCCGTTTAATATATGAGCCCGCTCATTGAGCGACGTTCAGATAGTAAAGCGGAAAAGAACAGATACTACACATTATCTTAGCCAAAAGGCCGAGAAGCGATAACGATTAAAGGTGAAATGGTGGTATCTTCAACATAAATCTAAATTCCTCCGTTCATCCACGTTCGACCAACACCGAACGTTTGAGAAACGTTGCACCATTCCATGCGACCGCGTGGCCATGTCAATTGTAGCCACTTGTAGCGTTTGGTGCATTCTCCCTGTGAAAAAGAAAAATCATCATATTATAGCACTTCTGTAGTTTAAAATTCGCTGCAGTTCTTTTTTTTTTTGGGGGATTTTTTTTTTTTGCAGAGTTGGGGGGTGGGGGTTTTAGTTTTTTTTTTCTTTCTCCCCTAGTCCCTGACGGCGTTTACTGACAATAATGCGAAAATCGTGTTCTTTCCAATTATTCACTTTTGGTGCACGCACTCCGTGAGTTTTCTGGCTTGAAGCCGCCTCACCTGCAAACTCACTACATCGCCATGTACAAACAAAACCGCCTCTCCATGTCAGCTTTTCTGGGCGAGAACACACCACCGATTCAATCTTGAAGTAACACATTGCTTTCTGATTGGTTTTCTACAACCAAAGAGGGTTGGGGCCAAAACAAGAAGGACTACTATTGACTTGAACACCCTGTAGGCGGCCAGCTTAAAATGCCTCCTGGGAAGTAATCAATCGCGCTATGATGACACCCATATGGAGGGGGGAAAGTTGCTTTTTTTGGTTGAGCATGTTAATTTATTGGGAAAGTTTGTTATTTTCTTACTTGTTATTTGATTGTGGTTTGGGCCGTTCTCGGAAGTATGCAATCCGAGCCAAACCCGTGGCCCAGCCAAAGCAAGCTTTGGTCCGTAGCCCTGTTGTCAAAAATCAGTGTTTAATAGATTAGCCGCCTCATTGAGCGACTTTTCAGATATTAAGCTGAAAAGACAGATACTACACATAGATTTCTTAGCCCAAAAGGCCGAAAGCGATACGATTAAAGGTGAAAATGTGCGTATCTTCAACATCAATCTAAATTCTACGGTGTCAGCCACGTTCGACCAACAACGAACGTTGGAGAAACGTTGCACCATTCCATGCGACCGCGTGGCCATGTCAATTGTAGCAAGCTTGAAGCGTTGGTGCATTCTCCCTGTGAAAAGAAAATCAATCACATAAATTAGCACTTCTTGTAGTTAAAAATTAGCTGCTTTTTTCTTTCTCCCCTGTCTCCTGACGTCGCTTTTACTGACAATGAATGCGAAATCGTGTTCTTTTTTCCAATTAATTCACTAATTTGGTGCACGCACTCCGTGAGGGTTTCCCGCTTGAAGCCGCCTCACCTGCAAACTCACTACATCGCCATCTTACAAAACACACTCCCTCTCCATGTCAGCTTTCTTGGCGGGAACACCCCACCGATTCATATATGAAGCTTAAAACATTGCTCTTTGGTAATTTTCTACAAACCAAGAGGGTTGGGCAAAAAGAAGGGACTACTATTGACTGAACAACCTTTAGTCGCAAGCTTAAAATGCCTGCCGGGGAAGTAATCAAGCGCGCTATGATGACACCATATGGAGAGAGGTGGCTTTTTTGGTTGAAGCATGTTAATTTATTGGACAGTTTGTTAGTTCTTACTTTTGATTTGTATTGTGTGTGGGCCGTCTCGAAGTAGTGCAATCCGGCCACCCGTGGCCAGGCCAAAGCCAAGCTTTGGGTCCGTAGCCCTTTTTGCAAAAATCCGTTTAAATATGAAGCCGCTCATTGAGCGACGTTTCAGATATTAGCTGAAAAGAACAGATACTACACATTATCTTAGCCAAAAGGCCGAGAAGCTGATAACGATTAAGGTGAAATTGTGGTATCTTCAACCTACATCTAAATTCCTGCTGTGTCCGCCACGTTTTCGACCAACAACGAACGTTGGAGAAACGTTGCAACATTCCATGCTACCCGCGTGGCCATGTCAGTGTGCAGCTTGACGTTGTGGTGCATTCGCCCTGTGAAAAAGCAAATCATCACAATATTATTAGCACTTCAGTGTGTTAAAATTATCTGCTTTTTTCCTTTCTCCCCGTATCTCCTGCGGCGGCTTTACTGACAATGAATGCGAAATGTGTCTTTCCAATTATTCACTTTTTGGTGCACTCACTCCGTGAGGGTTTCTGGCTTGAAGCCGCCTCACCTGCAAACTCACTACATCGCCATCTTACAACAAAACGCCTCCCCTGTCATCTTGTTCTGGGCGAGAAACACACCACCGATTTCATATTGACGCTAAAAACATGGCTTGCTAGTGGTAATTTCTACAAACAAGAGGGTTTGGTGGCCAAAAAGAAGGGACTAACTATTGACTGAACACCTTGTAGGCGCAAGCTTCAAAGGCCTGCCGGGAAGTAATCAATCGCGCTATGACGACACCATATCCAGACTGGTGCACTTTTCCCTAGGGCGTGTCATTTAGTTGAGCATATTGACATTATTTTTGGCGCAAATTTAGGTGTTTTTTACTGAATTATGGCTATTCTACAAATTTCGGTACCATTAGCATTTACATTTTGTGAGCTATGAAATTATACTACAAGTATATTTTTCGCAATTTTCTTTGTTATTTTGGTGCAGCTCGACGAAATCTACTCTGAACAACATACTTTTCTATACTTTACGCCGTATCAGTTTGGATTTAACCGGAAAAAGTCCGAAAACTGAAAAATCACGTTCCCACAGCTTAGGTGTAACTTTGGACAATTCATTTTCTGAATAAAATCAGTTTTTAGTAGTTTTTTTTTTACTATTTGAAGAATATATGTACGAAACTTAAGTATCATATGGTATAACAACCGTAGCTGTTTAATATTTAACATCAAACATGACACTTTCCACGAAAATGGTCGCGGATCGAGACTTATGTTAAAACCTAAAAAATACTACATTTATTCAATTATGAACCTTCATGTAGTAATCCTATCATAGTATGGAATTTTTTCTACCTGTAAACCTCAAAATACTCATTCTGTTTTAGGAAATATTGAAGTTCGTTTTCTTGAAGCCATATTTTCTTCTATAAACCTATTGTTTATGCCTCAAAATAAGAAAATTGTGATCATCGTCATCGTGAATGTTATCCAGTACAGACTGTCCCCAATAAAAACTATACAATCAAACTAAAAATTATAAAAAACATATAAACCCTGCATGTCTGTGCGATATTTTTAACTTTACGTGTTAGACAAGTTCCTAAGCTAAATCCTCGTTTTTAATTTAATCCAATTTGATGGCACCCTAACCGGAGTTCTTGTCATTGAACACAAGGATCTATATCACGTGGCCATTTTCACCTAAAGGTTCAATAAACTCAATTATAGATATGTAATATCATTGTGAGCTTAAACTGTTTTCTGAAACAAAAAGAATATTATACAGATCAGAGTGAATATATTCCACGTTAAACTAAATATCTTAATTTTTCAAACAGTGAAAGCAACAGGTTATTATTTGGAGGAAATGAGGGCCTCACGACAATAATCATGAAACTCATGTAAATTTTGGGAATTTTACTGCTGAAACTATGGAACAGCCACAAGTCACTCCCGTGGGGGACAACTTGACGGACAACGCTCTAATGTAGAGGAAAAGGATCGTAATTAAGAAATCAGTGTTGAACAAAGAACAATAAAGCAAAGGATCGTTGGTGTCCAAAGGCCTCAGTTTACTTTCAACGAGGGTGGTTTTATGGTTGTACCTTCTGCTGAGACCTGGAGTAAGGCTGAGACAACAAGACTGTTTGGAATTTAATGTCCCAATGCTACGTGTATTTTATTGGCAATTAAGACATTATAAAGCTATAAAATATATTATATCACAATAAGCAGCACTTTATACCTATTTGTTATTTTAATTTTCAAAAAAGAATGTTTTGAAGCTGATTTTCAGTGACAACTGTGTTGATAACGGGATAGCCGAAACTGGACCAACGGGTTTTTCAAATCTATCAGATAATTAGCCATAACTCCTGAACCAGACCCCCCAAATTACACCAACAAAATTCTTATGAAAGCGGGAACATCTCTGAAAAAGAATCAGTTAACGTCCAGTTGAGATGACCTTAAGTTTTTGAGAAGAAAATGATTCTTTGATTGTATAGTTTTTTGGGACAGTCGGTAGATTCAATAGCCGTATTTTGACAAATTCTTTCCAGGTCAGGTTTCTTCTTCCATTCCACTTTATTGGAAATGTTAAATGAGCTCAGCAGCAAAATTGGGAAGACTCACTTATTTTTGCGTGTTTTATTTACCGCAAACTACTCCATGGACCTGACAATATATTTCCAATAGCTTCTAATATACCATTATGTAAATATTTTGTTCATAGTGGGCAATAATCCAGGAACATAGCGTGCCTACACAAGGTAATACAAATTAGCCGCATGCGTACACATGTAATACGAACTATTAACTGAATTACTGTACGCGTGTTAACTAATATTTAAAAAAAAATGCTGTTCACAGAGATAACGTAGTTCATATGTATCTGTCTTTAATTGGCTAGAGGAAGTATCTTTGAACGATGAAAAATATTTTTTTTCAAGTTAGTCATTATATTACCATCAAAAGTAGCAACTATATCGATCTTTTTTCATTATAAAATACAGGGTGTGCTCTGCTCGCTGAGCGTTATTTATATGTCATTGCAACTGAAATTACAAACTAGTTGAAAATCCCACTTAATTACTCCGAGATCTTGCCTCATTTTCCTGTACTGCGCTGCTATGCCCTCCACTTAGCTGCCTCTATTGGAGTTTCCATAACCTGACCCATCTGACACACTTTTTTTCTGCCACACTTATGAATTTGGAAACCCTTCATGGAATAAAGCACATGTTTATTCCGTTAAGCTTTCCGAATTCATAAGTGTGTCACAGTGAGAAAAGTGTGTCAGATGTGGCAGGTTACGGAAACTCCACTCTAAGGCGGGTGCAGACTTGCGTTCTCTTTTCCATTTCAATAATCGACTTGCGAACCATTCTTGTCTGTCGCATTCTTGCCGATGCAGCGGTTATTCTGTTAAGAAGATCCCCAGATTTGACTCCGCTAGACTTCGCCCTACGGGGAACATTAAAGAGTGGAGTGTATGTATAGGAACCACCAGCAAACTTGCCAAGCCTTCGCAACAGAATAACCGCTGCCGTTACAAGCATCCGACGGACAAGAATGATTAGCAAGTAAAAAAGGCTAAAATTGTTCTTCTTTATACATTGATTAAAAATGTATGGAAGTATTGAATGAGTGAACACTTAAAGACAAAGGTTTTAGGAACCCTGATACACCAAAACATGTTTAAGTAATCGGTTTCACAGTGAATGAAATTGACTAATGAGCTTAACTTGTGATAATGATATTTGTTTTTAAAAAATAGGCAATTGTGACTGTTTTAATATAATTTCAAACATGCATTGAACGTACATTACATTTAGAAGCAGGATTGTAAAAAAAAATGTGTCAAATTTGACTGGATTTTATGTATCTGTGGTGAACAGCGTTCTCTGATAACACGTTTTTGTTTTGTTCATTGCCATTACAATAATTGATTTCAATTGTATGTGGTGGGAAACAGGAAACAACATTATCCCTCTTCAAAATTTGGATGTATGATGTTAAATTCCCCACATATCGCCAATAATATGAAATGGTGAACAACGTTGTCTGACAAATTACATGTAGAACCGTTTTTGTTCTTAACATTGTAGGCCTAAAAGTATTAGTAAATGTCATGTAAGATCAACTCTTAAAGCAAAAAGAAGCAATATAATGTAATTACACATAAGAATACTTCATAACTACTTCTCTTTAAAATTTAGATTAGATGTTTACAAATCAAATTAGATGAAATGGCCCTTTTGTCGCTGTTTGGAACGATTGTATGGTGTTAATACCTTTGTACGCGTGTGCTTATTTTGCTTACATACATAATATAATAAAATACCGAAGTACATAACAATTAATTAACATGTTGTGTTTTTGAAGCGGATTTGATCTTCATCTCTAAGAAACCTATGGTGTAAACAACGTTATCAAGCGCCATTAATACAAAAGAATGAAATCTAAATTTGTATTCATTAAATAAGGTAATCGTTTCTAGTTATATTGAATGAATAGATCCCAATTGTTTTATTACAGCACTTGTGATAGTTTTTTAGTATAACTGAAATAGAAGTTATGGAAAATGGTACAAATATCACAGCACATACTTCCATGTGAAAAATTACATCTATACGTTAGTGAGTATAACAAGAAACCATGTTTTCATTTGCTAAACATAGTCTGTTTGTATTATAGAGAGATATTCCAAGGAAAATATTAATCTACTCTTTATATGTTTCACGCACTTAATTGATGAAATGATGCTATCAGTATAGTAAAAATTCTACTGGATAACGTTGTTCACATCGGAGAGAAGTTACACAAAAAATTAAAAAAAGTACATAATTCAATGGTATGCTATATAAAAATGCGAGTAGTGGTGTTCGTAAATTTTATTGATCCAGTATTTTTAACATGTTGACTTATAAAAACGATTCATATTAAGCAGATTTGAATTAACTTAATTTTTAATTTTCTGGATTTGGAATAGCACCAATTATTGTAGAATAGCCCATAGTACATAATTCAATGGTATGCTATATAAAAATGCGAGTAGTGGTGTTCGTAAATTTTATTGATCCAGTATTTTTATATAGCGGACAAGTAGAGCGGGAGCAAGGACTTGGGTCAAACATCATCGTTCATGCCCCACTACATCTCAGCTTGACACCTTTGGTAGTTAGTATGGACCCTCTACATCAATGCAAGGTAGTTAGTGGTGTCAAATTGTGGTGTCACTTTTTCAATAGGGGCCAATTTAAGTTTACACAGGGGTCAAACTTTTAAATTACTCCAATCACGTTGAAATGTATGTCATATTGTCCGTCTAGTCATAAGGATTCCAAAAATGTATAGTTTGTACCATCTATGACCATTGGTTTTAAAGTTATTGGGTAAAAATGGCTAAACGTGCAAAAAAAGGTCAATTTCCATTTGTACAGGGGTCAAAATCAGAAGTTGCTCCAATTTTGGTAAAAAATGAAACAAATTGTTCATCTAGCCTAATGTGTCAAAATAAGGAATAGTTTGTAGCGTCTGCAAGGCATAGTTATCATGCTATGTGACAAAATAGGTCATGGGGCAACATAATCCAATTAGCATTGACCTTATTTGACCTTTATCTCGGTAAGTAAACAAATAACATAATCAAAACTATACTTTTTGGGAGTCCTCAATGCTCAGGCAATAATTTGGAAGCATTTAAAATATAATCCTAGAGTAACTTTCAATGTTTACCCACCACTGTAGAATTGATTTGACCTTTTTTGCATTTTAGAGCCATTTTTTACACAATAACTCTAAAGCCAATGGTCCATAGGATGGTACAAACTATACATTTTTGATCCTTGGACTAGAGGACCATATGGCATACATTTCAACATGATTGGGAGTAATTTAAAAGTTGACCCGTGTAAACTAAATTGGCCCCTATTGGAAAAATGGAGCAAACACAGCAACTTTGACAAAACCACTAACTACCTTGTATTGATGTAGAGGGCCATACTAAGCTACTAAAGGTGTCACCTTAGATGTAGTCCGCATGGGGAACGAAACTCCCTAAATAAGGACCCTATGATATTCTATTCTGCTTCCTGCTCTAAAGATAGCTCACTCAGGTAAGCGCTCGACTCCATGTAGCCATCCATAGTATGGCGGCCGTTTCGGACCTGTGAGATTTCTATCTTTGTTAATTTCCCTGGGACAGAATAACCGCTTGGTTGTCCCGAATGTTACCCATGCGGATATTTGGGAAGCTGGTCCCGGCGGCGATTTGGTTATCTCGATTACTGTTTGCTGATAGGGAAAGCGCTGATCCGATCTGCTGCAATCCCTTGAAATGATGCTAAATGGCCATTTGTGAAAGCGCTTATAGGCCAATAGTATAAGGGCTATATTACATTTCTCTGCTATTATATTATTATTATATTTATATTAATGAAAAGTAGTCATAACGCCATAATTTGATAGATATTATTAATATATATTCAAGCGACAGTCTCATTTTATTGCAGATCATATGCTAATTATACATATTTGGGTGATAGATTTTGTTGCACTCAAAATTGAATTTTTGCTGAGTGCGACTTTCGTTGCACTCAACGAATAACATGAAGGGACAGGGGACATGTGATCAAAAACAATAAATACATAGGGACAAGTTAGGTGCCCCCTGTTCGTGACCCGCTTATCCCTGTCCTCCATTGGTCATTACCCCCCATTGTCCCTGTCCTCATATTGTTCATTGAACCATTGTCCTGTCCCCGTTCTTGCTCTATTGTTCTTTCCCACTGTACATTAACCCATTATCCTGTCCCCTGTTCTTCATGGCCCTTTGTCCCTGTCCCGTTGTTCTTTACCTGCCATTGTCCCTGTCCAATGTTCTTGACACCATTGTCCCCAGTTCCCTCATTATTCTTGACTCTATGACCTCATTCTCCCTATGTATTTATTGTTTTTTGATCCCAATTGCCCGGTTCATATCTTCACGTCCCGTGTGACTGAGTGTCCACCACCCATCTGTCTATAGTGTTGCTCCATTGAGTGCTGTATGCATCATTTTGTTTCAGACTGGTACCCAAATGGCCTCGTCTATAAGGTCACAGTTTATTCCCGTACATGTTGCTATGGTAAGCAGAACACTCATGGGGGCACCTCAGTGTTTCTTTACAACCGGTCCCAATGTTCCTGACCGCATTGTCCCCTGTCCACATTGTTCATACGCCCCATTGTCCCTTTTCCCCAATGTTGTCATGACTCCATTTTTCCTCCCGTTCTTGTCATTGTCTTCTTCCCAGTGTTCTTTGACCTCCATTTCTCGGTCTCTCTGTCCCCATTTCTTGACCCTATTGACCCCATTGTCGCCTCTTGCAAAATTTTCGAACTCGTCAGGTAATTCTCATTTTCTCACCTATTTAACTCGTCATATTTTTTCCTACTCGACAGGTAGTCGTCATTACTAATTGCCTTTGAACGATTAGTAATTAGTTAAACGGATTACTATCCCGTTTTGAAAACGATTTTAGTAATGTTCTTTTGAACAATTTAGTAAGTCGGTGAACGGAATTACTAATCCGTTTGACGATTTAGTATCGTTTGAACAATTTAAGTAATTCGTTTGAACGGATTACTAATCCTTTGAACGATTTATAATTCGTTTGAACGGATTCCTAAAGAAACATATATATTTCCAATGTCCCCTTAGGGGCTCCGTACTACTATGGGCCATAATAAAACCAACGCTTGCTTTGCAAAGCAACGTCTTGGATAAAACTTTACTCCTATTGGCTGACTACGTAACGTCGTTTTGCTTTCGAAAGCAACGTTTTGCCGTAATACATAATGACCTTTGGCTTGCCATAAACTCTTTGCTTCGAAAGCAACGCGTTGCTTATGAAAACCAACGCGTTGCTTAGTCAGGCCATAGGAGTAAAATTTTATATCCACTCGTGCTTTCGAAAGCAACGTGTTGCTTTGCAAAGCAACACGTTGAAACTTTATCCTATTGCAGACTAACCCGCTTTGCTTCTCATAAGCATGCGTTGCTTTCGAAAGCAACGTGTTGCCGCAATACATAATCCCCTTTTGGTTTGCTTGCCATAAACGCTTTGCTTTCGAAAGCAACGCGTTGCTTATGAAAACCAACGCGTTGCTTAGTCAGCCATAGGAGTAAAATTTTATGATCCACGCGTTGCTTTGAAAGCAACGTGTTGCTTTGCAAAGCACGCGTTGGATAAAACTTTACTCCTATTGGCGGACTAAGCAAACGCTTTCTTCTCATAAGCAATGCGTTGCTTCCGGAAGCAACGCGTTGCCGCAATACGTAATGATCCTTTTGGCTTGCCATATACGGCAATTCAGAAATTATCAATCTATATAAATAACCAACAAATAGTGTAGGGGATATACATTCTATGGTGTAAAGAGTCATGATACGGTCATTTTTTTTCTGTCATTACTGTGCGAAAACCGTTTGCTGCAAAAAATAATAATCATAAAACGATTCATCTTATATTAACTTATCGAAAACAAACGATGAGAGTTGACATGAGCCTGGTCCTGCCTAGACCAGTTAACATCCTACGTCACTTCTTTTGTTGCCTGCGAATCCATTCCTGCGAATCGTTATGGCTCATAGTATTAAAACTCTAACAGATACATTAATTGCCCAGTGTGTTACAGTCAGGCCGACTATTTCAAGATACCAGGCCCTAACATGTTTACAAACATTGCTGTTAACTGGTCTATAGTCAGGTATATGTTGTGTGTGTGGGGGGGGGGGCGGTAGGACATTCCTTTCTAAGGTCGGATTTCTTTGGCATCACTTTGTGCCAGGCACTTACGGCAATGGTTGGTTGGTTGGTTGATTAGATTGAATGGCGCTTCCAGCAACAATGGCTATGTGCGCCAATTACTATGTAGACTACAATGCAGTTACGTAATTCCATTCACATCAGTAGACAATGGTAGACAGGTGTTACGTTGTACTTGCATCTCAAACACAAAAACGGTGTCGTTTCGGAGCCACACCAGGCTGAGTCAACCAGCTGTGGTAGATAGGCCGCGCACCACAACTATACCGGTAATACGTCTATGCTGAACACAGCCGTATCCAAGCCTGGTACCCATATGTCCGTTAGCTCACACAGACTATCTCCGGCGATATCCAAACTTCGAGTCGCTTGGAACTGCTCAGTAGGGATAAGCAAAAATTCAAAGCATTAAACCGGGCTGGAACAACACCAGTAAGCCTGCGCTATCCGTCTGGTACCACGAGGAGGTGGGGATTGGGCTACCCGCGTACACTAACTATACCGGCACGTTCGGACCTTACTAGACCTTACGGCAATTACCACTCTATATAAATAACCGATACATAGTGTATATATATTCTATGGTGTTATGGTCATGACAGGTCACTTTTCTGTCATAACTGTGCGAAAACCGTTTGCTGCATAAAGTCATACCCATCAAACGATTCCGATATGTTTACGAAAACATGCGATGACCTATGACAAATGAGGTCTTGGAAAGAAAATTTGAGCAAAATGTGGTTCGGCTCCAGACAATACGGCAGGTATACGTAGTGTCAGGGGGTAGGACACCACCTGCTCGATTTGGGCGTTGGGGATTTTCAAACGCAGTAATTTGTGCACCCTGAATTTGTGCAACTGCTACGTGCATTTACTATGTAAATCTCTGTCTAGTTATCATGATAATTTTGGAATAAATGATTGACTTCAAAATCCGTCGGGGTTAGTGGATTAACCCCGCTGCAAAACAGTGTAATTTCCAATAACGGTCATTAGATTTAAATATTCGTCTTTAGTCGAGCTCCATTTAGCACTCGGGTCGAGCTGGATGTTGATGCCGATTTGAATTTCACTGTTGCTGTTATGCGGACCTCGTGATGTCGATATGCGTGGTAGGCCCCAAGTATAGAAAAAAGACTAAATTTGAATAATACGTTCTCGCATGATTTGTTAATGGCTCGAAACCTGAATTTTCAATGCTTTTTCCAAAAAAAAAAAAAAAAAAAAAAAAAAAAAAAATGAGAAAGGCGGATTCTCCAAATTTCTTCGATCGCGCAGAACAACATTGCTTAAAATGATGGCAGTGACAGCGGTCTTTACCAAAGAAAACTGTCGCATAAAGAACTGTAACTTTCATCGGTTGTTTGTGACCCCGGGCTGTAAGGGGTCTTTGGAAGTGCAAGTACACTCAGTTTCATGATTTTTTTTTTTTTTTTTGCAAATTGTCCACCAAATAGAGGAAAGAAATTTCTTCAGAAAATACCGAGAACCCCATCAAAATCGTCATTCCTTTGGTGGAACTACGACTGAAGAAAATAGCTTGCATTTTTTTACAAACGGATTTTGGTAAGCCCAATAGAGTACTGTTAAAATACTATTGGGTCGACCAAAATGGAGAATATTTTCGCCTCATAACTTCCAAACACCCACATCCTTTACCCTAAATTTCCCATGGTACATGAGAAACTAGTAGCTTTCTTCAGATACCAAAATGTTGACCACTCCTGTAAAATCTGGGGTTCCTGTGGACGAGCTATTAGCGACGGGCCATGGACCTTGATGATGAAATGACATGCTATTTGGACGTCCCGAATCCCAAAATTAGCAGGTCGTGTCCTATCTCCCCCCCCCCCGTGCGTTGTGGATACACACAATCCTGGAGCGATCCAGGATCGATCTGGAGCGCTCCTGCTCTCCCCCAATTTTCAAAATATTTTGAGATTTTTGCCACAGTTGCATTGGAATTGGCTAGTAAACTATACCTGTGAAGGGGTAAGCTCCAATGTGTCGCAAAAAAAAAGAATTTTGTGATTAAATAATAATCGAAGCTCTCCGATAATATTCCACGGCTGCTGCAACGCCCTTCCAATTCTTGGTTATCCAGAGAAGGCTCCCTCTACCATCATTGTAAATCCTTCTGCAGTGATATTACTTTAAATCCGGGCCGTGATGTCGATGTTGGTTTTTAAATCTGAGCCCACTCTAAGCCGAGGAACGGAACCAAAGTGGCACTGTGGTATGTAATAAACTGACTTTATTCTGCCCCCCTACTGTATTCTAATGACTGTATTCTGAACTGTGAACACTGACTGTATCAAATGCACTTAATGTGACATGGATCATTTTGATTGTTCTAATAATAACGAGACACGACTTTTCATATTATCACCTGATGCATTCTGTATTTGCCCACGTGCTGAGGTTGTCAACAACTACAAATTTTGAAATACATCCTTGGATACTACTAATTTCAGTTGAAAGTTTTGTCCAACCTGGATGATGGTGAATACAAACAACCTGGTTTAGCCAGACCTGGATACCTACCTGCTCACAATAAAGTTTCTCCAATCAAACTCAGCAATTAGGAAACAGATAGAATTTTTAAAAAAAAAAACAACAGTACAGTTCCTCCCACTTTCCATTAAAAGATCAGAGGGTGAATGGAAAGTAGTTTCAGTGATCGTATCATCGTAGAAAGAGGGTTCTCCACTTTCCATTAAAAGATCAGATGGTGAATGGAAAGTATTTTCAGGTTATCGCAGAAATAGAGTTTTCTCCACTTTCCATTAAAAGATTAGATGGCGAATGGAAAGTAATTACAGGTGATCGTAGAAAGAATTACTGGAAGAAACATCAGTAGTGCTAGTGATGCCCCAAAGCAGACTACAAATCATGTCGATGCTAAACCAAATCCGAGACAAAAACATTTGAAACTATTCCATAATAACTTCAGCAGTGTAACGTGTAACGTTGCTCCTCCTCAACACTTTCCTTGAGAATGAAAATCCAGATTAATAGGTACTGAATCATTACTTGATGAATTAATTCTTACATCATGTCAGAGATCTTTCCAGACAAAATGACTGTCCTTCATAGAGATCGAAACTCCAATGGAGGAGGAGCTTTCATCGCCGTTAGCAGCCATTCCTAGTTTTTGAAGAAGGATCCTGCTGACTTACAGATGTGGAAATGATATGGTGCGAAAAAAAAAAAAATAACTCTCGATGTACAGACGATCTCGATGTGTAGTTTTTACAGCCACCAGAAGAACACACATCCCCCTTAAGAAATTGGGGTGACGTTCTTGACTAAGAGCCACAGTGAAAATAAGTTTTCCCCTCATCATGTAGGAGGGGACCTCAATGTCTTGGTTTAGACTGGACTGATAAAATTATCCTACCAACCGGACACTTGAAGTAGCTCTCGATGAATAATTAATGAAAACCACCTTGTCTCAGCTGTTGACTTCCGACTCGACGTCATTCAAATGGCATCTGAATGTCCCTGGACCTTTTGATCACCAGTCGCATCATCCACATTGATTACAGATGTAAAACCTGCTCCGGCTCAGTGATCACAGCGTTGTTACTGCAAACGTGCTCCACACAGACTCTCCTCAATAAGAACCCGCCAAAAAAACAAAAATCGTAGAGTCCCACTATGGAAGAAGGTTGATGAAGAGGAATTTCAAACAACGAGCTGCTGAAATGCAAAAGAATACTTCGAGCGTAAGCAATCCAACACCACAATAAAGGAGAATTGGACATGGTTTAAACCTCCATACTTTGACATTGTCTCAGCCCGTGGTTTACAGTCAACATTAAAACCCTCGCAGTAAAAAGAGAGTTCGACATAAAGCCAAAAATCATTTCATGAAGTAAGCTGGCAGAAGCCAAAGAGGTGCTCGTATATATAGCGTTAAGACATTCTGGAATCCTGAAATCCGAAGGATTTTTGGCGTTATGTAAGATCTAAACGGAAAGATAACACTGGAGTTGGACACTCCAACATTGACAACAAGCTGTATACAGAAAACCAGAAAAAGCAGAGGTCCTGTCAAACAGTTTGAGAGTGTCCCTTTACTCGTGAAAACAGGTTCCATCTCACTGCCCCTCCATGCCACCGGAGGCATACCCTATATACTCTCATAGGCGTTTCTGTTCAAGGTGTAAACAATCTGCTAAAAACCTCTCGACACCACCAAAGCTATTGGCCCAGATCAGATACTATAGTAAAGCTTTACAACTATCTGCTGATGAGGTTTCACCTATACTCCAGCACATTTTCCAGCAATCACTGATACGAGTGAATTGCCACCTTATTTGGAGGAGAGCGACATTACAACCCATTTACAAATAGGACCAACCATTGCCCACTAACTATCGGCCTGTTCGCTGAACGTGTTTTATGTGCAATTTACTTGAACACATAATTGATAGTAATCCAGGAGACACTGTCTATGGAATATTTTGGCAGATAATCAACATGCCTTTAGAAAAGCCAGGTCTTGAGAAACACAACTAATCTTCCTCCACTCTTGCAAAAACCTAGACCAGGGTTACATGACAGACATGGCAGTTTTAGACTTTTTCTAAGGCCTTTCATGTATGCCCCACCACGTCTGTTATTTAACCCTGGATTATTCATGGCATCCTTCGAATATTAAAAAGTGGATAAGTTCTTTTTGACCAGATTCAGCGTGTTGTGGTCAACGGCGAAACATCTTCCTTAAAGAGTTATACTTGTATTTTTTTTTAAAAAGTACAAGACCCCATTCCATTGGAGTGGTCAAATTTTGGTCCGACGTTATTATTTGTCTGGACCCCAAACTCATTACAATTCGTTCAAAAGCACCAGTATCGCTACCTTTTTTAATGATTGAATGAATTTTTGTAAGAAGTGGGCAACTCATTTTTTAATATCAAATTATGTCTTATTTGATAGCATGCACGAAATCTATAGGAGCTTATTATCATTGGGTGGGACGGTCTCCCGGGGGGCCAGTTGTATTCAAAGGTGGATGTGATGCGGTTGAACATGGACTCCCGAAATACACCATAAACTGCTAAACAAGTAATTTCCACCGACTAAAAAGCATACCCTAAACACGCATTTTGTCTGTTTTGATACAAAAACAAGTCTTTTGGTCAGTTTTTTGTTACTCTAAACAAGGTAAGCAATGCATTGTGTTGATAATATACCCTTATTAGCGGCCTCTACTCATGTTGCATTACTTCAAATTTACCAATTATTTTTGATGATGTATTCTCGCATACAATCACAAATTTCGGGTGGTTACGAAAAAAAAACATACCCTTTTTCCATTTTTTTTTGTTTTGACCACCCTAATCAATGTACGCGCGTACAGCGCCTGTTGGACAAAAAGAGACCCTTTTTACGAGTTTTTTCTTGTGCAGCACATATCCACCTTTGAATCAAAGTGCCCCCAAGTCGTTTGCACACCAAAAGCAACATTTAATTGGTTTTTGCAAATTTTCACATAAACTTAATAAAGTTTCATACAGCGAACATGGGTTTTTTATTTTTATTGTGTGGTTTGATTTACTAGGTTCAACTGATCGCGCTGCCTCTTACATAGCACTACATTGGGAATTGCGTCTTGGATGCATTTGAATGCTGATGGAATATCATTTGAATAGCACACTATATTAAAAATGTTCATTAAAATAAGAGACGCTAGCAAGGCCAAGCCTTTACTTTATAAACTCCTATGGATAACAGTGTGAGAAAACTGGTTTGAAGCAGTAAAGGCATTTCTATGTGGCTACCACTGTAACTGGTCCAACGCCTACTTTAAACGCGTTGTGGTGTTAATCAGGTGTTAATTAGCCAACCAAGGTGTTTTAAAAGAAGCGTAGTTGGTAATACTGGTCCACCGTTACTAAACAGTGTTGTGTGTTAATGTCTTCATGTTAATACCATGTCGGTGCGTTGTTAAAAATGGTAAGGATAATATAACCTTAACATTTACAACTTTAACACCAGTGTTTATGAGAGCCGATAAATTACGTATTTTTTAGCACTTCGTATTAACACTGTCAGTAGTGTTAATATTAGTCACGTGATGGATTCGCGGGCTTTGATTTTTCGATCGGCGCTCGGTACAGACGACTCTTTTCTGCATAGCTGGGTGAGTGATGAAACAGCACGAGTCAACTGAAAATAGTACTACATTTTATCTCCTCACTTATTTGCAACGATAGACCTACTTGTGTATTAAAAACCATAAAAAATAAGTTGTGATTTTTGAGGGTGCGAAGTTGGGTAAAAACTATGCCTGAAAACGTTAGGCGTTCGGTATGCGAATGGAATGATAAAAGAAGGGACCGACCCAAGACATAGTTTAGAAAGTAGGAAGCATTTGTATTCCCCTGTCTGGTGACTATGTACTACAACATGGAGACGCATATAGGCGCGTGACATTTGTTACAATATGATATAGATAAACGAGTTGATAAGCACATGATATATAATGTACCATTTCACTATTTAAGGAATTAATGTCGGTAAGAGTTTCAAAGGCTTTGAGCTAGGGTTTAGCAAGACGTTTCGGTGTGCTGATAAGGGTTAAATGTTGCCGAACTCATCAGATTTGCAGCCTTTTAATGGCAACAGATAGAGAGAAGTAGGAAATGATTGCTGTGATATAGAATATGCGTGTTCATTTCCCATTCATATCTTTGGTTGGTGTGTTAGAGGCAAGAGGATTCATATATGGTTGCATTTGTGTTTAAATTACGTGCATGTGTAGGCCATACGTATTATCTCCAGCTGCTGAATAATATTTATTTATTTGGTAGGGTAAATTGTATGATTGAGCAGCATAATTAATCTTTATTTATTCTCTGAGTGAATAGTTTCAAATTAATTTAGTTGAGTTGTACAGATAAGTTCGTTAAGGATTGGATTAGCGCCAGATATTTTCATTGAAGTTTGGGATCATTGATGTCTCGGTATTGTGCCAGTTGTCAAGTGGCGTGGGTGGGATCGTATGATGGTGTTGTCTCCCCAGTGAATCGGCTCGTTGCCGGTTGTGCATTTTATGATGGTAGCACGTTTCACCAAAAATAGAAGGAAGTCTTGATCGTACGATAGGAATCAGCCATGTTTTGAGCACATTTGTACGATGTAGTGGTGGTTTTGGAAACAGTTTCTGGGAGGTGTAGTAAATTGGAATCAATTTGTTCCAATTCTTAAGTAAAACTGACTTTAGATCAGGTTGGATAGTGGTGTGTTACTCGTACAACACACAAGTGGTATGTTTTTTCTCTGATTACTCTTGTTCAGGAGGTGTTCAAACAGAGGCACGGTATGTATTGGTTGATAGACTGGTAAATTCCGAACTAGTGCGATCATAGCCCCTTGCGACTAATTTGTCAGTAACAAAAGTTAACTTTCTCAGGAATCACGTTCTGATGTGCACGCTCTTGCGTATCTAATGGTTCACCTGTGATGAGGCAGTAAAGACAGACGGGCAGTGAGATGATTTCGGGGATAGCCTTGATTGAGTGTCAGTTTTTTTCTGATTAACTCTATGGTCCAGACAGCCAGTTGATGTGAACCTGAGCCTTTTGAATATTTGTAGATCTAGTACGTGACTAGTTTGTCAGATACTCAAAATGTGAATTTAAGTGTAGGGTGTGTGTCTGTGTCATACGATCCATAGATCGGTCAGTTAGTTTGGGACCATGGGAAAACCTAAGAATATCATCGCGGTTATTCTGCGATAAAATACCAATGTTGGTGTCGGTTAGTATAAACCTTTTTTTCAAGGACGTAAATCAAAACCGGTCAGATATTTCTGGGAGCATATGTTGCCTCTTGGCTAGCCCCCCAAGTTTGCGCGTAGAATTCCCCGTCAAATTCGAAACGTTGCGTATTCAAATTAGTTTAAGCATTCTACGTACAAGATGTCTTGGTGGTTTAGGAATTGTTCTAATATTGGAGTGTTATAGCTGGTCATACTATGTCAATACATTCGTCCTGTGGGATATTGGTATACAAACTTGTAACATCACTGGTGACCAAAAAATGAATCGTTGGGGAGTTGCCAAGTTTGCCAGTAATTTGATAAGTTCCGGAGAGTCTTTCAAGTATGTGTCTTGTGATGCACTATTGGTAGAGGAAAATAATCTAAATACGCCAGATCTAGTCTAGTTGCACTATTTACACCCCTAATAATTGGGGACCTGCAATGCAGTGTCGTCGGGCTTTGGTTTGTGCGCCTTTAACAGTAGATATTAGGTTGGAGTTTTGAGGTCTTGTAATGAGAGGAGATATTCCCTAGTATGTTTATCGATATATCTTTCTACAAAGAGATTCATCACTAATTCATCAACCAATTTTGCTGTATCATGTGTCCAGTCATGGTCAATCTTTCTGATAATGAAAGCCGATAGTGGCGGGGAGCACGGCGACATATTGGGGTACGAGGGACCACCGACACATGCTTGCCTGTATCAAGTTGTTTGATGACTAAGTTATGTTTCTCTTTGATTTGTGGAGTGCTAGTTTTTCAGCTTTAGACATATTAGATATCGGATTGTTTGTTGTTGTACTTGATTTTTGATAATTCATATTTGGTTTTCACAGATATTCTTCAAGTATGGTATGGTTTGATGTAGGAGGGTCCATGTAGAGGGTAATTTGAATAGCGGTCGTTCGTTTAGTCTGTTTATTCCTCATTATGTATTTCATTCTCATTTACGCGCAAGTTGGTGAAAATCTTGCAATACTTGAGAACCGTGGAGGTTTCTTTGATACATCAAAATTTTAGGGTTACGAAAAAAAACCTACCCCTTTTTTCCATATTTGTTGTTTTTGACACCATCAAGGTTACGAGCCGTACCTCGCCTGTTGGAAAAAAAGAGACCCTTTTTTTTTACGCGTTTTCTTGTTCACGCATCATAATTCCACCTTTGAATACAAGTGCCCCAAAAGTCGTTGCACAAACCAAGCGCAACATTTTAAGTGGTGTTGCCAAATTTTCATCATAAAACTTCAGTTCAAGTTCATAAGCGAACAGGGGTTTTTATTTTTTTTGTGGTGGTTTGATTTTTACTAGGTTCAACTGATGCGCTGCCTTCATACATAGCCCTACTTGGGAATTTGCGTCTTGGATGGCATTTGAATGCTGATGGAATACTCATTTTTATATATCACACTATTTTAAAATGTTATAAATAAGAGGACGCTTAGCAAGGCACCTTATACTTTATAAACTCCTATGGATAACAGGGATGGAAACATGTTGAAGCATTCAAAGCATTTCTATGTGGATCACACTATAAATGTCAACGCCTACTTTAAACGCCGTTGTGGTGTTAATCAGGTGTTACATTAGCCAACACGAGTGTTAAAAAGGAAGCGTAGTGGTATACTGTCACGTTACTAACAGTGTTGTGTGTTAATGTCTTCATGTTAATACCATTGGTGCGTTAAAAATGGTGGTTAAGGATAATAACCTTTAACATTACAACTTAACACCAGCGTTTATGAGGCCGACAAAATTACGTATTTTTTAGCACTTCGTATTAACACTGTAGTGTTAATATTAGTCACGTGATGGATTCGCGGGCTTTGGTTTTTCGATCGGCGCCGGTACAGGCGACTCTTTTCTGCATAGCGGTGAAACAGCATGGTCCCACGGATGAACGTAAGTACATTACCATTGGATCTCCTCATTATTTGCACGATAGACCACTTTTTGTATTAAAAACATAAAAAATAAGTTGTGATTTTTGAGTGCGAAGTGGGTTAAAAAATATGACTGGAATGGAAAACTAGTTATGCGCCCGGTTATGCGAATGTGACATGAAAAGGTCGGTAAAGGTAGCAAACGTTCTCCTGTGGGAAAACGGCCCATGTTATAATCTGTCGATGTTTAATCCGATAAGCCTAATTAGTCCTCATTCATAACGGACTCATTTGCGACTGCCGACTTCACTCATTTACAGAGAGATTACACTAGACTAGTCATACGCTTACCTCGTGGTACTGGTATAAACTACATTCAAGATTTTGTCTACTTAAAAATTAATGTGACGGACAAGATGTTTTTGCAAGACATACATCAGCAAGACATGTGAAAGTCTGTTCCTTCTTGTCCAACATTTCCCGTATCCTGTATTCCCCGTTCAAGTGGTTGTTTTAGCTTACGATATATGGTTTTTTTTGGTTTTTTTTTGTTTTGTTTGTCTCTGTCTTTGGATGTATATTTATGTAATTTTATATATCACCCTTACTTGTATCTACTTTGTAATATTAAAGTATATTTTGACTGTTTGTTTTACAGGCGCCAGAATAAACCAAAGCCCTACAGTGTTGTCCATTACTGGTTCTAGCATATCCATATACCGCACCAGTTCATCTTAGTACAGTCTGACAATTGAGTCTTTCTGTAATTATATACTATATTGTATTATACATTTCTGTCCTGTACGATATGTATGCTGAATAAAGGAAACTGAAACCTGATGAAAGGAAAAACCAGTGTAGAAGTGCCACACATTTTCGAAGGAGTTGTGTTATAAAGTTTTAAAGTCCCAGAATAAAATCACAAAATAAGAAAACGATTTGTACTTTTTAATACAATTTTTGTTTCCATTTTTCAAAGTAACTTGCAAAATCCGAGAATAGGCCTATAATCACTAACTAAAAATGATTTGCACTTTTTAATCTGAATCTAATACAATTTTTGTTTCCATTTTTCAAATTTTTCAAAGTAATTTCCCAAATCCCGGAATATAATCACAAACTAAGAAAATGATTTGTACTTTTTTAAAACAATTTTTTATTTCCATTTTTCAAAGTAAACACTGTAAACACTGCATGTGCGTCATGAACTTCTTTGTTTATCCCACACAAACCAGGAAGTGATTAACTTAATTGACTAAATCTTATAGATAGGTCGACCAGGATCCTTTTATTTGGTATTACAATAGGAACAATAGATGAATAGGATTATAACATCGACAGATTATAACATAGGCAGTATACTCCCTCTTGTTCCTCCAAACAGATTATGAGATTACCACTGCTATCGCCGACCACCGTTTAATCGATCAACCACGTGATCAATTACCTGACTATTGATTTCCGTCTAACGGGACCGCAATCACAATTAAATAAACACCACAAACCCAGATCGCACTTGCATGCAGAGAAGTTATAGCAAGTTATAGCCTACATCATGATCATGTATACATCAAAACATTTTCCAAATTTAGTAACAAAATATTTTCCATTAGGCCTATGCTGCAGCATCATTAGAATACAGGTCGCAAACTGTTAAGGATTTTTTACTATATACTGGAATTTCTGTTTCACCATGATTGTCACAAAGATTTTTTTGTCGGAACAGAATGTGTGAGGAAGTATCTTCTCTGCTTTAGGCCTACAACATAAAAAGTCGTTTATCTAAGACAGCAGTGTGATATGTTTTAACATGATTTTAACCATTTCTAAAGTCGCGCGAGGAAATATGAATAACTGAACCCCTTACAATTTTTTTTTTGTATTCCCCTCAACTCCTCCACCTCCCTGGCGCGATGGCGTGAATAATGACCCAATTTTTTACAACACTCTCGTCTCTGATATTTTTTCCTGCTGAACCACTGTTAAGAAACAGGGACAACTATTTGGACTGCGTCACTGACTTGTGCAAAGCACTGGTGTAAATTATGCTATGGCAAATTGATATTGATTTCTTGACAAGTGATCGGCGAGGGACCGGAAGGTGAAGCAAGGTAAGCTCCAGTAATCTGTTTGGAGGAACAAGAGGACGTGTGCTACCTTTACCGCCTTGTATGTGCATGGCCATGGGGTACAGAATTCAACAACCATGGTCCATAATATGCACGTCATGACATGTAAATGTTTACTCGTAAACTCCGGGCATAAATGATGGACATGCCAGTGTATCGATGTTTGTAAAACAAGCAAGATAATAGTGTATGCCGGGAGTGTATGCCATCATGGCCATGTAGGCCGATAATAATACCATATTGGCGATCCTGTTATTGGGGTCCACGATCATAGCTTCTATATACATGTGGACCCCAATATCAGGATTGCCGTTTTTCGAGACAAAAACCTTGCCAAAAATCGATGTTTAGCACTTTTCAAAAATTGTCTTCACCTTGTTATTTTACCCTATAAATCGAAGGCCTGCCTCCTTCCAACGATTTAACCTTGTTGGAAAAGCTTAACGGGAGCTATTTAAAGGGGGATGGCCCGATTTAAGGATATGAAGTTTTCATCTTGATAGATTGGCCATTACTCCAAAACCCCATCTGTAAAGTTTCGCGCCGATATTTCAACCCATTTTGATGTGAGAGCTAAAAACGTGATTTTGTAAGCCCCATTTGAGTACTGTGTACAATTAATATTGGTCGACCAAAATGGATCACATTTTCGCTCATAACTTCCAAACCAAACATCCTTTGGCTATAAGATTTCACAGGGTAAATGAGAAAAATAGTAGCTTTCTTCTGATACCAAAATGTTGACCACTTCCGGTAAAATCTGAGGCTTCTGGGGACGAGGCTATTAGCGATCGGGCCATGGACCTTTAAACTTGTCGGCTAGCTTAAATCCAGTGATGGGAAAAGTAAATTTTCTTCTAGGTAGGCGATTCTGTCATTGGGGTCCACGATCATAGAAGCTATATGTTCGTGGACCCCATGACAGGATCGCCCGAAAAAATGAGTCAATTTTTATCGTACTAACCTGTACCGACGTAGCTATAAATCCGTTACTAGAAAACAAGGTTAAATTGTTGGAAGGAGGGCAGATGGAGGACACATGGTTGTGGAAGAAATGGCCGCCATTGCGAGAATCATGGAACCAAACTCCCGAGAAAAGTGAGCGCTCATTGTTTGATTTTTTTTTTACAGATTTTCCATTACGGTCTCTGATTGGATAAAAGTCTGAAAAACTCTACGTGGGAGTAGAGATGACTATCGGAATAGAGGGGGAACGAAGTTGTTTTTGTCGAGCGTAATGGAACTGCGTAAAGCCAGCATGGGCTAGCGTATCGAGGATCGCAGTACGGTACTACAATCAACCGGATACGCGATTGCATACGCATTTTTACTTCCGAGTTTCGTTTAATAATCCGAACATTTGTCTATTTATTCGAAGGTTTGTTATTTGAATGTTTTCCGGCGGTGTGTTATTTTGAAGGTTCGTTTATCTGAAGGTGCGTGATCCGAAATGGCCCAAAAGCTAAAACGATCTTTCAATTCGGATCAACGAAACGTATTTATTTTTTTTGGATTTCAAACTTCGAATTAACACACCTTCGGAATTAACAAAACCTTCAGATAAACGAACCTTCGAAAGTAAGCGATTCCTTTGGCATAATGAGAACATTCGGATAAATTGCGTTAGACCAGCCTTTAGACCTATGTGCACTCATTGAAAAGCATTAAAAAAACTTCAAAGCGGTTCCCGGGGAGTATTTACTTAATCAACAGTTCTATTTCCCTAGTGGAGTAGGCCGCCACTAACACTCCTAAGGCAAGAGGAGTTTATGACAATGCCAAGACGAATGGACGAATGATTGGGGCTTTGTGAACATTACTACAGGTAGGGAGCTACCAACATGTTTGTGGTTTTATGAGAAATAGCCTTACATGTAATAACCCCCTGGTGTGAATGGCAAGCCATAAGGGACAGAACGTATGACCGCAACGCGTTGCGAGACCAGTAGCAACGCGTGATGCCAAAATTTCCCCACAACGCGTTGCGTGGGTGGCCCAATTAACACTGATCACCACATTTCTGTGACGTGTTTAAAAGAAGACCCACAACGCGTTACAAGGTATCTAGCAACGCGTTCCTTTGTGTGAAAACCCACACGCGTTGCAAGCCTTCACAACGCGTTGGCGAGTATCACAACGCGTTTCGAGCTTTACAACGCGTGCGAAGGTCCACAAGCATAAGGGTCAGGGTCAAAACCTTAAATCGGGCGAGCAAGTGGAAAAAAAAAAAACCGTGTCGCATGAATTAAGTTCACGGTTTCACTAAAATTCATAACTTAAATCGAAATTTTTTTATTAAATAAAGATTTAACATAACAAGTATAAAGTATATGACATTTTTGGATTCGAAGTAATTGTATATTTCAACTAAGAAACTGTAGTACCAGAGTTATAGTCAAAACACCATGTCGCAAAAGAAAAATAGTTTCATTTATGTCATTGTTTCCTGTTCAGATGCCAAATTATAAATTTGAAGATATATATCAATGAAAATTATAGTCCATACTGTATTGGAAATAGGCACCATTGAATAGATTGATTAACTGTGGCCTCATAAAAATATGATTTATTTTATGTCGCACAATAAGTGAAAACCTACGTACCCACGTACAGTATAATGGATTGATTCAGCGTTGTTACAGATGAGAAAAATTAGTAATTTACTTAAAGATATATTTCTTGTTGTCGTCATCGACAGGAGAGGTATTACTGCCATCAGGTATGTATATTCACATCGGCAAGGGCGTCAAGATTTAAATTTACAACCCCAAAACACGGTATGGTTAAGAAATGCAAAATACGTTGACTCAAAACACCTAATGAAAGGTCAGGAGTAGGCTTTAAACAGTTTTCATTTCTAAGAGCTAATACCCCTAAGTACCTTCATGTTAGAAATATCATTTTTGCATTTCGAACATTAATTGGATGCCGCGTGGCTAAAATGAAACCTACAAGATAGAAACATACGTTACTACTGATTTCAAAAACAGTGGCAAATCACAAACTTTAGCGTCCCGAATAACCCTATGCGTAGCCGGATCGAAACTATGACGCGCCTAATGCGTCGAAGTCATGACACGTGAGAAGCCGATAAATGACGGATTTTTAGTGAAACGTGTTCGAAATCAGCTGAAAGATAACCACGATTTTGCCCTTTTTTAAAGGCAAAATATCTGTTTTGAACTGCCCAATCAAGTAAAATGGATTATGGAATGTAAATGGCACTCTTGGATACAGGTTTTTTTTTAGAGCTCTGGTTTCAAAAGACAAACATGTAACGTGATATATTTTACAGTGACAATAAGAATAAATATAGTATAAATTTGTAAAGTGAGTTTCATATCAATTGTCTACGTAAGTTTCGTTTTTTCAACTCAGATTGGTTGATGTGTTTTTCTAGGATCTAGTATGGATTTAAAACAATCGGGCCATAATGAAGTTAAGGATAATTAGAACAATTGTTGTCGACAAGTGTCAAATTCATATAAGAGTAAAATGGACCTATAGAATGTTTTAAACATGCGGTAACGTAGGTTTCACAAAAAAACTAGCGTCATGATTATACTCTTGTTTTTGAAAGTTTTTTTAATTTTATTATTTTTTTTTTTTTTTTTTTTTTTTTTTTTTGTTTTTTTTTTTTACATGTTTATTATTTTGAATATTAAACGTATACTTTACGTAATGAGGCGTGAGTGTGTTGTTATTCTATTATTTTCGAATTAATGAATAGAGTTTAAAAAGTTAACGTAAGTTGCAATATTAGAAGGAACCATGTTACTAACAAACTGTAATCATGCTTGCTTATTATCTATTCGTTTGTACTGACCCGAAAAGCAAAGAGGACTTGTGGGGTCACATACAAGGAATCCTATGCAAGATAGAGCGCCTTCGAAACGTCTATCAAAGAGGCTGTTAGCTATAAGAGAAGACCAGGCTGGCATGATAAGGACAAACATGAGCAATATGTACGAGGAATTGCATTAATTCTCAATAATCTTGAGAATCAAGAAATAAGACTAATAATCCGGTTGTATGTTCCAGTGTAACATTTCAACGTGATTGTTGGAAACAGGCCTACGCAAACATATGTGTAAGGTTTAATAAGGCTTAATGAGGAAGCTTGAGATATACCTTAAATTCCCGATGCTAAAACTTGGTTGCATCGGAAGTGTTGAATTGAAATAGTGGTGTTATCAAGGTTTGTTGTTGTAAACAATAAACAAGAAGCTCTTGACAGATAGATTAGGGTTATAAAAGATGTTGTTTTGTCGTAACAAAACCGACTTAAAAACCTTTTGACCTTTTGATTTTTTTTTATTTCTTAAAAACATAGATAAACAGAAAAAATAACCGCCCCGACCCACTGTTCCACCCACATTTCACCAATTCCATTGTATTTTTCTGATGGTGAGGACACATGGATAGCATGGGAAAACAGAAATATAATCATAAAGTGTTTAAAGTAAAGTTGGAAATGTTGACGATTTGAAACAAAAAAAAAAGCGCTCTGACTGAACATTTTTCGCTGAATTTTTAGTATTTAACATGTTTATGTTATTTAACTCTCCAAAAACAAAGACCCCCCGGATCCGACCGACCCCCCTGCTTTGTTCTTACGTTACGCCAAACAAACATAATGCTTTAACTTTGCAAGGGTATTGAAATAAGTGGTTTTCGTACATGAAATATACGTTACTGGTATTTCAATTGTTTCCAATGGATTTTCTCTTTACAAAACACAATACCTTTGTGGAGTTTATAGCCGTGTTAATGATATGAAACTTAACGTTTCGCTCGCACTTTTGCGTTTTGATAAATG
This sequence comes from Ophioderma brevispina, assembly GCA_023653785.1. NCBI lineage: Eukaryota > Metazoa > Echinodermata > Ophiuroidea > Amphilepidida > Ophiodermatidae > Ophioderma > Ophioderma brevispina. The sequence goes on along the minus strand of JAMKCH010056856.1, from coordinate 85,043 downwards.
GAGACGATTGGCAAACCAGAGGTTTTATAGCCTATATTCGTTCCATTTGAAACAGAGATTGTCGGTTCCGATCCTGCAAAGTAATGATATATACATTGTGTTTATAATCAAGAAAAGTGAACATTTTGGGGAAAATAACATATGCAATTTATGTCAAAGCAAATACCTGCCAAATTGATTCAAGAAAGAGGGCTTAATTGTATGTTTCTGCATAGCGTTTTTTGTAAGTAAAAATGTGATTCTATGAGACCTATTAAAGCGATTTGTTTGATAAAAATCAATGAATGAAAACTTACACTTTACCCTTTCCCAAACAATTTTCTTACACAAAATACCATATGGAAATGCAACTAAGCTGTCATATCCAGGACAGATCTTAATTACGACACAATTGCATGATTTTGGTAGGTTATTTTTATCTTAGGAATATTCACTCATACATTTGTAATTGCCATTGATCTGAAAAAAATTATAATTTAACGGATTAATTTTTTATTTTCGATTCCAAAGACCGTTCAGAAAAATTACTCATTTCGTAGATGATATACCTTAACCATTGAAGGAGAAATCGTTACAATTCATTTGAAGTATCTGTATTTAGACAGATGATTCTAACATGAATATGATTTACTTCCTCGATAGTCACCATGTAGTAGCGAATAGCATGTGATGGTGTAACTTACGCTATGATGAACACAATAGATTACAAAATTGTCTTCATGTACATTCATATTAAATTGATCATTGACTGTAATGAATAGCAATGTGAGAGCAAGAAACAAATGCATCATTTGAACGCAACAGACCAAAGTAAGGGGGGTTTGTTTTTAAACTATCATAAAAATACAAGAAAACAAAAAAGAGTTCAATTGTGTATTTAGTTGGATCTAATGATTCAATTTAGGAGTTAAAGTGCCAAAAATATTTTCGATTCACATGGAATGTATTTACTACCTAGAAAAATCAAAAAAAACTTAAATAAAGTCCGGTAATTAATAAAACACATCTGAGGTATTACATTGTACCTTTGTGATTGAATCTTCATTTTATTGTTAAATTCACATGATAAGTAAGTTACATAATGAAAATACAAGACTAAAGTTGAAGGTGTTGTGAAGTTAAAAGTTAGCATGATTAAATGTTGATATTTTCAAAGAAACGTTGCTGGGACGTCTTTCATTTTGAATAATAAAAGCTGTCTTGTTGAATTTCATTTTTTTCATATGTCATTTCAAACTTGCAGTCCGCATGTCTTTAATGGTTTTGACCTCATAAAACGTATTGCCGCAACGCGTTGTGACGACACGTAGCAAACGCGTTTGCGTACATTTCTGCAACGCGTGCGGCCATATCCAAATCATTAATTCTGTGACATATTTTCAAAAATAGATCCACAACGCGTTGCGGCAATACGTTATGACCCTTATGGCTTTCACAACGCGTTGCAAGCCATCACAACACGTTGCGAGCTTCACAACGGGTTGTGAAGGTTTGCAACACTTTGTGAAGGTCGCAACGCGTTGTGAGATTTATATTTTTGAAATACGTCACAGAAATTCATGATTTTTGATTGGCCGACACCGCAATGCGTTGTGAAGATTGCAACGCGTTGTGAAGCTCGCAACGCGTTGTGAAGATTGCAACGCGTTGCAAAGTATCTAGGAACACGTTGTGGGTCTATTTTTTGAAATACGTCACAGAAATTCATGATTTTTGATTGGACGACACCGCAACGCGTTGCTGAAATGTCGCAACGCGTTGCGGAAATGTCGCAACGCGTTGCTACTTTCTCGCAACGCGTTGCAGCAATACGTTATGGCCTTTATGGCTTGCGAAAGGATGTGGTAATAGGAGAGGCCATCTCCCTTTTTTAAAGTGCATGATTTGGGGCCAAACAAAATCAGCAATTTGAGGCCAAGATTGGTTTAAAATCTCAGAATTTTTGATATTTTCCCCCTAATTTCACTTTGCCCCCTCCATCCCCAGAAAAAGCAGTGGTAGTGCCGGGGGGGGGGGGCAGGGGAGCATTTGCCCTTCCAATTTTTTTCTCTCCCCCCCCCCCCCCCCAGTTTGCCTCCCCGGCCAGAAGAAAAATTACGGATTTTTGGCTAATATCAGCGATTTAGGGCCAAAAATATTGAGCTATTTGGGGCCAAAAATTGGAAGTGTTTTCCCCAGAACTTTGCCCAAAAAAATTTAACTTAGACCCCCACCCCCAGAAAATTAAGTCTGGTGCCGCCACTGAAAAGAAGTCTGGTGCTGCCACATCTATTTTTTCTCAAAGCCTTTTTGTATTATTATTATTTATTATATAGACAAGTGTGCATCAAGTAATGCCGTTTGGTTCCACAGTTCTTGCTTCTCAGGTCATTGGCGATTTCTAGCATTTTGGAGGTGTGGTGACATTCATTGCTTTAGCTCTTTATAAGAAACTTTACGGTACTCCTTATATAAATTGAATTCTCGTTTTCCGGTGTATTGTAACAACTTTTAAAACACATGCAGTAGACTTTCATTTAGTTGACAAAAGAATTTTGATCAGTCTCTTTTAAAGAGTTTATGGGGAGTTCATAGTCATATGTTAACTTTTTCCGTTAACATTTTTGTCACCTCCAAAACAAATAAAAAAGTTTATTATTTTAAGAGAAACAATAGTCATCCTTTGGACTTTTTTAAAATGCCTGAACATGCTAACATCTTATGAATGAAAGTGTAAGAAATAAGCCAAACACATTTCCAGTTATACGGTTTTTACCAGCGCAAGCAGCTTGTATTAGATCTGTTCTCAATAAGGACACTTGACATATTGGATTTGAATGTGGCAAATCAGACTTAGCGACTTATTGGTGATATAATTCCTAAATGCATGTATTATGTTCGCGCTCTTATTCAAATCCAACATTGGATACTTTTGGCCTTAATGGCTCAGTTTTGCGTGAATGAATTCACTATGTTCTCATCAAATTAAAAAGTATCGTTATTTACTTTACTCATCCAACTGGGCACGTACGTACGTTTCCAAGGTCGATACGGAGAGAAGCACCACAGCTTGTTGGGATCATGCAGATGGATGCCTGTCTGTCTATAGTGTACACATGGAGGAAGAAAAAAGTCATATCAAACCTGCAGACTAAACCGAATAGTCAATGAACTTAAGACTGGCAAAAGTGGATTAGAACATGAGGTCTTTACTGTTGGACCATGATATGATATTAACCCTAACCCGTCCGAGTATCGGCAATCATGATCTTTCCATAGCCGATTATTGCTGATTCAGATGTGTTACATAGGGGGTTTGATGTTGTGTTTGGTGTGCTTAACTGCTTGGTGGATGTTTCCTTTGAGATATTCATTGGGATACATGCATACTGATGGTCTGACCCTACGTGGGGAGGATTGGAAATTTTAGATGTGATTACTTCCGGTCTGGCATTTATCCCTTAGGAGATCGCCCAAAGTGGAATGCTGTAACTGCCGGTCGGAAGTGTAATCCTTTTAGAGAATGACAATTACTTCCAGTCGGACATTGTACCTCCGTGTAATCACAGGAAAAATGCTGATAATTGCTCCCGTCTGACATTGAAACCATCTGGGAGATCAAAAACATTTTAGGACAGCTTGCTTAATCTGGTCGACATTTCCCTCTCAAGACCTCGCCAAATATGGATTGCTTTAACTACAAACCATTTTGAACTGTTGCCCCCTAGGCATTGGTTTTTAAAATGTACAATGTTACCTCATCTTAATCAACTATCTTGGGACCCCCCCCCAATTTTAAAATTTAATAGGCCTTACTGGTTCTCCAGGTAAACAAGGATGAATATTTATTAAAGCCATATCAGTGATTCTATGCGGTTCGCTCAACAAGTAAAAAATTTTGAAAATTTTGCAGGAAAGCTCAAATAGGATATTAAGTCTTTAGAATTCCCATAATTAGTTTAGTTTTTGCCTACTGAAAAATTTACAGAAGGCAGAAAAATGAACGGATCCATTTCAGTGTGTGTGTTGTAAGTAAGTGTTCCGTACGGACAGTAATGATAAACATATCCGGATCCTGTCCTGATTTATAGGTTGATCTCACACTTGGCACTTGTCGGGCATCTGAAGATAGCTAAACTTGTTACAGAGATAATGTTTTTGATTTTCTTATTTAGTAAATCACTGAGGTGCTTTTAATCTCTCCCTGGAGATGCCATTTGTTTAAAAAAAAAAAAAACATGGTGCGATTGGCTAGACTCGAACCGGAAACTTCCGTATACCGTTAGTGCTGTCCGCTAGGAAAGCAATGGGCACCTTTCGGACCTAACACCATTTATTTTTAATCTATCGCCCCATGAAACAACCCTGGTGGTAAGAGGCGCAGGGAGCGCTAGGAATTAATACGGAGGTTGCCGGGTTTGAGTCCGGTCAAGCGGCACATGTTTTTCGACACTGCGTGCACTGGCATCTCCAGAGAAGATAATAACTAATTTATCTTTGACCAAAGTAGAATTCAAACAAAGGAGCTATATTCATATCTAAAAATAGCTTGAAAGTGGAGAGAGAAGAAAATTCAGATTCATTTCATCTTGGGAGTAATAAAACCATTGTAATTGCTATTATTTGAAGGGATTCTAAATGTTAGCACATCCAATATAGGATTTAGCTTGAGCTATCTTTTTTCCTATAATGTCTACCCATTATTACATGTATACCTTCTCGTGAATAAATGTGATCAATTAAAGTGCGTTGAACCAGATTGACACACAGAGAAATATTCAAATTTATTTATTCGCGAACGTGGAAAGGAATTTTCTGCTTGACAAACATGTAAAAGTATCTCAAGATAACTCGAGAGGCAAAAACCTGAATTTCATTTGAATGAGCAATAAACAAGGATAAATGTGCAAGTTTTTGGGAAGATCGGAGATATAAAGTTGAATAGATTGATATAATTTATTGTGAATTTTGCCTTAATTTGTCAACCCTTTATTGGGTTTTACAACAATGTTTAGAGAGGATGCATTCATGGCATATATGTTATCAGAATGAAAAAAATCTCTATTGGGTCTTTGTTATCTGGAATAAGATTATTCAAATTATTGTTAGATTGTGTAGAAATGAAAATTACTTTGGACATTTGGTAAAATGTGTTTGCTAAAGCGCTGATTAGAGAATTTTGAATATATATAATTGTTTGTACTTAGTAATTAAAAAATAGTCATCAGAACTAAAGATAGTCACCTAAAATATTAATTCGAAAGTTACAGAGAATCGGATTATTCATTCTTCACGCATAAGTAAATAGTTTTGCACAGTGTAACAGTGCCATAGGATACCGTTTAAGAAAAATCCGGATCCGGCATTTCTAAAAAATTTAAATTTTGATTTTCTATATGAAGGACTTCGTTTTTAGCTTAGTTATTTCACACAGTGATAGTATGCATTGACAAGCATGATGCATATTGCAAAAAAACACGATTGTTTGAAAAATGCGTGGCCTCATCGGAAATCTGGTCGGCTTTAAGGCTGACTCAGAGTTTCCCAAGGAGGGCACCCTCTATTTCAGAAACAAATCACTTGTGTGAAACAGATAATCATTCATGTAGAAAATCGAAACTTTGTTATAAAAATTCCGGATCCGGAATTTAGTTTAACATAGTATCCTATGGCACTGTACACTACATGTACACATTAATGTTTATCCATCAAAATGAAAACAATCTGATTGATCTCAAACTTTGAATTGAACATTTTTGAATATCTTGAGTTCTAGTTGGCTATTTTAAAATACACGAAAAATCCGAGTCAGACTTTAAGTCAACCAATTCCAAAAAGCCTAATCTCTGCTCACAATGAGGGCTTAAAATTTAGAAGATTTTTCAAACCAAGACATTAAGGTTTCACAGTGTGTAATTATCCCACAATGTTTACAAATGGCAATTGGACCCCTCTAAATGACACGATATTTAAAAGTTAAACTTTGTTATGATTTGGGTTTAAAATAAAACCTATTAAATTTTCAATCCAAATCCAGATAACTGAAGTCGTACAGTTTTGCTTATTTTGAACAGTGCCCTACACAAGACATTTTTTTGGGACGGGGGGGGGGGGTTCCCAGTTAGGACAAATTCAAAAATTTATAAAAACTCAATTTTCTGTACGTAAGTACTATCCAAGTGCAAACAGATGGTACCTAAGCCTGCCTTCATGTAAAGTTATGAGCTGAAAGTTGATCATTTATTCAAAATAAAATGTATTGACTTTGATTTTCTTGAAATTTGGATTGTATTTTATCCATAGCATAACAAAGTTTAATTTGTTTGCAATTAATATAGTTTTAAGTCGTCAAACTGCTTATTTTAAATAGTGTGAAAAATTACATGTGCATATTTAATGGACCATGTGATGCAACATGAAAAACATCTAATTTTTTTTTCAGTTTGGAATATTTGGTTGTCAGTATGATCACCAAAAACATCTTCTTTTAAAAGGAAAAAACAAGGGTGAATGAAGTGTGATATTTCAAAAATTTTAAAATGTTTTCTAATGAGCATATGTGAACGATGGTCATGAGGTGGGCTATAGAGGGTCATAAAGTTTGGTCTAGTTTCAGATCCCTTCGAACACAGGTAAATTAATGATGCTGATCCCAATTTGAAGGAAAGAAAAAAATGAAAAAAAAAGGGTTAAAAACCAGGGTGCCCCGGCCAAAAAAATCAAATGGCCCACCAAATTCTCGGGAAAAATAATATTTTTGACCCATAATATAATAATAATAATAACAGTCTTTGAATATAGTGCCTAATGCAGAGGCATCTAGGCGCTTTACAAAGGATAGAGCCATATAAAAAAATATTAATACGACAAATACCAAAAATAGATAAAATTCTAAATGTTAAAACAACAATGATATACATCAATATACACAATTTCAAAATAACTTTAATTAAGTAGAAATTCAAACATATATATTGTGACAACAGATAGAAGAAAAAGACAACCCAGTTGCCTCCCATACTAAGCACATATCGGGGTTACACCTGAATCGTCAGCTGTGAGATCTGTGTGTATGTACACAAAGCGACATCGGTTAAAGTCTTGATCTTTCCTGCATTCAGATGCCTCTAACCCTACCTAACGATTTGAATTGAAAAAACTATCCTAGGCAACAGGATGGATGAAGGTAGAGAATAAGAAAAAGACAGGAAAACAAAACACAGATGGTGATTGGAATGCATCAGAAACAGGATACCTATCGGGAGCCAAATGTTGTGTAAAATAGGAATGTCTTCAGACGGGACTTGAAAGAGGTTGTGACTGAGCTAAGCTGTACTGTTAGGGAGTTTATTCCACAAAGGTGCTGTGCGTAACCAAAAGATCTATCACCATAGAACTTTGTTGATGAGTTGGTTGATTTACTCAGCTGGGAGAAAGAAGATGATCTCAATGGTTCTCGGTGGTGAATACCAGCTGGATGAATCAGAGATTAGAGGGCAGGTGACATGCTGTGAATGGCCTTATAAGTGAGAGGTAGAATCTAAAAACTGTCCTCTGTTTAATTGGAAGCCAATGCAGTTGGTAGAGAGCTGGTTGTGATATGGTCTCGTCGACGGCTTTTAAGGACAAGACGGCAGACTCGCATTTTGAACTCGCTGAAACCTTCGGTCAATTTCTTTCTGAAGGCCATAAAGCAAGGAAGGGCAGGAATCCAGCCAGATGTACCAAAGGCGTGGACCAATCATCTGATGGTAGATTTTCATCAAGGTACTGTCGAAGCTGCCCAATTTCCTTATTGAGAGCCAAGCGCTTTGCATAAGCTTGTTAACATGATTGATCATTCTTAATGATGAGTCTAAGTGACCCAAGGTTCCGTCTCAGCTGAACGGATGTTAACAGAATTGCAAGGGATCATAGGTTGGCTTGAGAAACGGGTGAAAACTCAATATTAAAAAAACTCAATAAGATTTTGTTTAATTACCTTCATTTTGGTGGTAATAACCAATGTTTTGGCCATACATATAGGGATTATTCTATGCAAGCTTTCATATACATTTCTTTTCGTTTTCTTGATTATTGGCAGGGTTAGGCTAAAAGTGGACTGTGAGGGCGCTTGCCATAATGTACGCATCCTATCAAAAGTTTTAACTTGTTAATCGGTGGGCATCCTCGGGAATGGTACATTCCGCATTTTCCTCAAAATGACAGCTCTTTAATGCTTCCATTTTTCATCAGTTTTAAACATCAATGAAAAAATATCCCATTGATGTAGAGGGGTCAACACACTTTACATGGTGTGGATTTCAATGGAGGGCATTTGATTTCATTTAAAGCTTGTACAATGTAGTTTCAAAACAGCAAACGGAATCCAAGTCAAAATTTTCAGGCAGAGTGCTAAAAATAAAACCCTTTTCATTTTTTGGAATGTCAAAATCAACATTCTCATGGTGTGGGAAACTTGATTTTTGGGAAAGATGCCCCTCGCAGCCCAAATTTGAGCTCAAACTGACCAATAGCACGAAAACGAAAGGTCAAGGTAAGACGAAAGGTGCATAGCACGATTCCTAATACTCCAAAAATAGTTATTGCCACAAAAATTAGTAAATTGAAAAGAAATAATGCAGTTGATGGTCCAAAAAATTAATGTTCATTGACAATTTTGCGCCCCATTTTGGGCGGGGGCACCTTGGTTGTTGCATTTTTTTCGTTTTTTTTCCTTCAAAATTGGGATCAGTGTCATTAAAGTCATCAATTTATCCTGTTGTTCGAAATGATCAGGAAACTATGATCATCTAAATGTATTAGCCCACCTCTATGGTCACCCAAAACCCATAATTTTGAAGTTGTTGGTTTGCCATTGCTTCCATCAAGCATTGCATGTTTAAAGAAACGTGTGTCTGAAAAGACCATAGGAAACTACATGATTTTAAAGTTATATTTATATACAACATTTGTCCCAGTAATTCGGGACTATTTGGTTCATATCATCCAAATGGAATATTTCAAACGGAAAAATTTCAAAGGAGTGATGAGAAAAATATAAGCTTTCAAGTGATGCCTCAAAAATCTGATGGGGTAAAGCGGGAGGTCAAAAAAGGATCGGTCACACACCTTTAAATCTGTATTGATAATATAAATTTCATCAGTTTCAGCTTGTGTATCTAAGTGTGCAGCTTTATTTAAAACCCCAAAACAAGGCCACCAAAGTCAAGCTTTAAATGTAGTGACCTTTAATAATATACAAGTATGCACATTTCTATGTACAAAATGTATACCAAATTGCTAGGCATTGGTGGTAAAATAACACCCCATTGTTACTTTGATCCAGATGCAGTGTTTGAATTGAAGTTTCGTAAGAATAACCTGAGTGGTTTATTTTTGGTTATCAAGCTTGTATTAACATGTGAAGTGTTACTTAAGTGTTAGCCTTAAAATTCGACAAATAAACGTGTTGTGTGTTAATTTATTAACGTCTCAACGTGTTAATTATTTTGTGTTTTCATTCAACGTCGTAACTGTTAATACATAATCAAGTACACACTCAACATGTTTATAAATTGTTAGCCAAAAAGTGTTAATTTTAGCGTTTAAACATATAGCACTTTGATTTGTACAGGTGAGGGTGGTACGAACATGGAGATGGGCAAAGTCCGCTGAAGGAGGTCCTTCTACTCTACTGGTAAGACTCATTAAAGGCAGACCATATGCGTTTTAAGAATAGTTGGAATATCTACACGAGATTGAGGTTTTTAGTATTACAATAGTCGAAAAAATGGTTTAACAATTAAGTGGACAGGTGGTCCTGGGACCCGGCAAACTACATTTTGCAGTTTTTAACGACTACATATACTTTTTCCGACTCACATTTTTTTTTATATTTGTGTAACTTTTGGCTGAAAAACCCCTATTTTTGTTTGAAAATTTTTGCCAAAATCTCACCCAAAGACCAACCTTTCTTAAAGAATTTTTGGCAAATTTGTCAACATCAAAACAAAACCCCCTATTTTGGGTCATTTGCCGTCTCTCATCACCCCAAAGACCCCTATTTTTTTCATCCTCTGTCACCGAATGCCCCTGCAATGATTTTAACTAATAGATTGTGACCAGATGCACCTTACCAAACATCCATGACAACTATGTAGGGGGGGGGGGCGTTTCAACCAAGATACTAGACAACATAATGGAAAGTCCCCAGACAGCGTGTGATTTAAACTATTCACATAAACTCAATTTATTCCGCTGAGCGGTCTTAGATATTCCAAAATTCTAATTTATTCTACATTCATTTCAACTCATAAGTTATGTAATAAATATTACAAACGGTTGCGTTATTGAGATTTCACATATTAGCGTGTCACGAGTTTCTCTTTTCCAAGATTTACAACTATAAAGTGGGTATTTTCATAGCTGCATCACCACGAACCCACAACTTATTAGAACTTTATCCTCATTCTGACAAGCATTTTACATCGTGTAAGATTCATTAACGTATCAGATTTAAACGTACCTTGTTAACAAACCACCCTTCACACATTATATGTTTATACTACGTAATAAGGTTTTAATGTTCGTCAGCCCACATAGTCGTGCTCCCACACGTGTAGTTATTAAGTATTACCGGCTATTACTAGTCTCGATGAATTTAGTAAAAAAAAAATCCCCTAATTCCCCTCACGCCTATGTACCATATTGTAATCGTCTCCACATGCGGCTGGACATATAAGTCACTTAGATCAAATCCTTCAACACCTCTAATAATGTCGTAGAACAGTGCTTACTTGTTTTTGTTAACACTGATCACAGTTAAGTCCGACAGAACGTACGGTCGTGCATGTCCACACGTACTTTACTAATACCCGTCGTAAAGTCACGACCGGACTTAACCCTCCTCTTTCGGCATAAATATCGTCGACTTAAGCCTATTTGTCCATAGAGTTAACCCGTGTGCGTTCGACACGACAATTTATATCAAACACTAAAACCGATTCAATTTAAGATTCCGGTATTAAAGTCGCGGGTCACACAAGTTATTACCGGAGTACAATAACGATGAATTAAAAAACAATCCCTAAATCCCCTCACCCATTTGTACCCTTTGTAATCGGTTCTCCCACTGCGGGTCGGACCTAAGTCACTACTTAATCCGGACCTAAATCCGATCGGTTTTCGTGTTTGATATAAATTTGCCTTGTGAACGCACTCTATCGGGCTTAACTAGGCTTTAAGTCAGACGATTAATGCCGAGACGAAGAGCAGGTTAAGTCACGGTCGTAACTTTACGACCGGTATTAGTAAAGTACGTGTGGACATGCACGACCGTACGCTCTGTCGGATCTCTTAACATGGACCAGTGTGAACAAAAACAAGACTCACCTGTTATACTGACAATTAGAGGGGTGAAGGATTTGACCTAGGACTTATGTCCGGACCGCATTGTGGAGACGATTACAATTAGGGTACAATAGGCGTGAGGGGGGGAAAATTGGATGGATTTGTTTTTTAATTCCATCGGACTAGGTTAATACCGGTAATAACAACAAGTGTGGACACGACTTATGTGTTGACAAGCAAGTTCATGGAATTAAATGACAACAGTCAATATTAGGGCCTTTGCATGGAAGGTAAATTATATTGAATGGACTTTTGTCTGCCCTCCAGATAACCAAGAATACAAGGAAACAAGCACGCACCTGGTTCACCTGGAACATTTCAGCATTTCTACAGGCGCTCCCTTTGTATTCTCTGCATGCTTGCGGTTGTTCTGGAGCAGGTCTGGCCCCAAGATAACCTATTGACATGCCGATGCAAAGCGCCCTCCCCCTCCCTAGTTTGATATTGTGAATGCCCGGAGAGTTCGTTAATCATCAGCAGCAGCGAACTTCATACTTTAAAGTAGTCCATTCTATATAGGTATAATGCACTTCAAAGTAAAGCTCCATCGGAAAAGAAATACCAAGCCCAGCGACAACTCAGGGCATGGTAGACTGGAATGTAAATATCAAAAACCATCCAAAAGTCTACAGTCAAAAACCAATTTTAACTTGCACGTTTTTTACAAAGAATTCTACCATGTTGCAGAAAAACATATTAAAATCCATTCTATTTTACCCAAAAAAGTCCGTTTCCAATGGGATATAAATACACGACTTAAGGAAATGTTAATATTTCAATTTAAATTTTATCCCCAACTTAATCTTGCCGCAAATTCGTGACTTTAACAGTTTATCATCAATTTCCCAAAACAGATCAACGTTTTGGTAGGCAATCAACATTTTTTATGCGACAACAACCAAGATTACTTTAAATTAACAATACAAACTAATTCTATACTCACGCTTCAGAATACAGTTTAAAACATCTTGACTCCAACAACCGGTCCCACAAACTCTGGCCATAAGACACCCGTCCAGGCAGGGAAATGATTGTATTCCCGCACCTGGTCAAGGATGGCAGACGACGTAGAACCTGTCTTGCTAAATTGCTATTGCCAATCACCAGGGAAAATACTGCACATTCCCAGGTTGTATTTTTATTTTTCCTACAACACACGAACAGCCTTCTATTGCCACCGTTGGCCAAAATATATTAAGTCTTGCTAAAGGCCAATTTTACATTTTGAGACCGCTTCACCAAAGAACCTGCGAGGCAGAAATTGTGTTCTCGAATGACCAAAATAACGGGCAAATATTAGTGTTGAAAAAACAACAAAACATGCCTTTTAAATCAAAGATCACGCAATCCAAAGCTTGCTAAACGTTCTTATTATGTTTCCAAAATGTTGGCATGCCAAATTGACCATCTACCTATTGTCGTGCAAAATTTGACATATAAAGCTTGTCATACCTTTATAGTCGCATAAGATTTAGGCATAAACAAACTGACCGTCTGGACCCCTAAAATATGCACAGATGTTAACATGCCAAAATGCCATCTACACAAAAGACAGCGGCAATAAACGCACGTCCGATTAACACACACGGCCGTCGCAGCCCAATGCCTATATCAACCTGGTTCCACAAATGTTTAATATATATATATATATATAGTATATCAATCAATTCTAATGTAACATAGATGATATCGTTGTCATGGTTAATATACAATATTAATTTTTTCGTAACCGCACGTGTTTGTATAGTGTGTGTATTGTATAAATGCATTGGCTTATGTGTGTAAATAGCGATCCTGTCTTGTGGTCTACTACCATATATAGGGGAAAAATAGAACAAGTTAATGTTTCCTATACTTTACTATAGCGGGCATAAATTGACCCCCCCCCCCCCATTTACCAGGGTTGTGTGTTGTGTGTGTTTTGTGGGTATCCCTGCAAAGTTAGATACTAGGGGCATAAATATCAAAAAAATTTGTGTGTCAAGTAAAAATAGCCGAAAATCACTATGGTTATCACCTGTGCACCTGGTTAACAGAACACCTAAAAGTGAAAGGGCGAATTTTAATTTGCTTATTTTTTAAATATAAACATAGGCACTGAATTTTTTGATTTGAGGAAATACTTAATTAAAATTTCACAATTTTCAACAAATACCGTACCAAGAAAGCATGTCTTCAAATGGCAATTCAACATTTTAAATATCTACACGGGGATGTACCACAGGAAGTCAGCCATTTTCGTTGTACCCATTCCCATTGTGGTAACACTATAGGATTTACATTATTTATAATACTATGTAATGATATCTATTCTATATAGTAATATGTTCGATCACGCGCAATGAATCGAACAAGTCAGTGAGTTACAGTATAAAAAACGATTTCCTATACCCTTTCAGAACAAATAAAAAAGGAGCAGAAGCTAGAAGACGAACGAGGGAGAGATACTGACTCGATACTTCGGACACTAGACTATAATATTTGAAAATACTAACAACATGACCAACTTAAGATCAGTCCGCCAATCTTCTTATCTACTCTTACAAGCTCTTACGGTGAGCGTATCTTTGTTGGTGTAGCACTTCTCATTATCGGAATAATTGGTGCCATCGGAAACTCAATGGTATTGCCGCCGTCTTTTTTCCCCGTAAACTTCGAACATCTACTAACGCGTTTGTCCGTAAGCCTAGCTGTTACAGATTGTCTTACCAGCATCTTTACATTCCTGGGTGTGTCTCTTCGTAGCCCGTGATGGAGGGCCTCTGCATAAATCCTCATGACTGGTGCAGCTGCAAGGTTTTATGATCTAACACATGTACGGGAACAAGCCTCTACAAGTCTAGCGGCATATCGGTGAATCGCCTGCTTCTGATCACGCTCCCTTCTCTCCACCATACAGGAAAATTTATCAACCACGGAATATTGCGATCATGGTCGCGATAATTTGGAATGCTGCCTGTTTCATTTTGCGTAGCCCTCCCTCTTGCTGGGTTGGCGGATTTGGATAGATCAGCAACATTCAACATGCAGAGACCTGATCTTCATCCCCAAGGGCGAGCTCTTTCATAAGGCATCAAACCATTGGCTTCAATAATTTCCATTACCTCTCATCACCACATCATGCTATTCTCTTATTTTTTTGCCATGTTAGACGCCACTTTAAGAGCAACGACGAAATGAGATGAAGGACATTCAATCCACCTTCGTCCACCTCTGAGTGTCATTGGAGGAACACCGCCGTGACAGTGACGGCATGCACAACCCCGATAATGCATGAGAACGCCACAACGAATGCGTCAAAATCCAACCAATGGCCTCCGACATCACAAGACCTTATTTTTGGTGTCTGTACCTTCTTTTTGTTCTTCTCGCCTATTTGTGCACTTTTCATTCCAAACAAAACCGATTACTTTTTACTTTAATGGCGCAATCGTCGTGTTTGCTAACTCTATGATTAATCCTATTATGTTACACGCCGTCATCCGCATTTCAAAAACGTCTTGGTTGTATGTATAAATGCCGATATGCCGAAATTCCAGAACCTTCTCGTCTCTTGAGGCATTTCTGGTCAAAAAATGCCCTTGACATCTGGACCTTGATCTTTTGGTGTGTGTTGTACATTTACACCGGATTACAGAATCTTTATTTTGCAATAATCAACTATCTAAATACTCAAAAATTCTCACGCTCAAGTGTCGAAGACTCATTGCCCCAATGTGAATATCGTATATATATTAGATTTTTACAATTTCCTGAAAGTTCCTGTGAAAATGTTTTACAATCAACCCTGAAAACACTCTGGAACTTAATTACTAAAATTGCAACAACTTAGACCATCCAACGTCTTATGTCATCCCTTCAAAACAGTCGCACACAGGATGATATACGACCGAATCCGACCTCTTTGTTGATATTTTACACTTCCCTCCCTCCTTATTCGGAAAGCCTGGATAACTTGTTGGACATATGATAAGACATACTGGTGGATACTATCCATCAGTAGACACATCAAGTCGAAGTACTTATATATGTCCAAACATAATTGAGTTGGCAAAATATATAAGCCAGTTTTGTAATTGTCTGTCACTTAGCAGAGACGTTATCCTCTCCCAAGAGCCTACGTTCAAGTTATTTAACCCTCGTTACGAAGGGGGGGGGGGTGGTTACCACCCCCCCCCCCCTTCGTTTTGTTTTCCTTTCCCCGGCTTGCTAAAAAACCCCCCTTTTCTGTGTGGCAACTTATTTAATGTAAATTGTCAATTGACATGTGTCGCTCCTTTAAATCCAAAAACAAACTCAATGGTATAGGTAGATACAGGGTGATCCCAAAGTGATCGATAGGGGTGGGGGTGGTAACCCGCCCCCCCTCTCCCGGAAGAGAAGTTACACCCTCCTAACACACCACATGGAACATCACAGACCTTGTTTTGGTGCCAATCGATAGTTATGGGCCTCCTCTTTCCCTGATACCAAAATAGTACCAACATGCCTATCAGTACGTCCACAATGACGTCAAAAGTTCGCATGTCCAGCAAACTGCCATTTCCATAGACACACACAGTGTGGAAATTCAAATGTTTTTCGTTTCGGCCAAAAATGTCGGAAAAACCGATTTTCCTGCGGTTTTTGACTCTACTTATGGGGACATGCCTAGTTTATATAATTGACATCATTTTTAAGAGCTATCATAGGGTGTTTGAGTCGTCTAAAATTTCGAAATATCAAATTTTTTTCCACCCTATCTTCAGTATTTTTCGTAGCTTTCCTCCTCAACATATTACGTCATGTGACGTCATAACGGGGATGTTAGTACTTATTTTGTACCAATTGACAGAAGAAACTCTAAGCTATCCTTTTGTACCAAATTTACAGGAATCGGTTGTTCAGTAACGAAAATCACAGGGGGGTGGTAACCACCACCCCCCCCCCCCCTTCGGGAGTTTTGTTACAAAAATGGCTCAGGTAGACGTAAGGGTTCATCACGTCAGTGTTAGGCCTGTATAAGCGCAAATCATCATCGCTTAATCTGTGTCTGCGACTATTAAGAAAATTGATTCTCGCTATTATTGTTGTGAATCTCTTAGGAAGTTATCTCACGTGAAGATGTTATCCAACGAACCGCACGAAAAACGGTAATCTCCTAGAGCAACCTGAATATTTTAAATGTGGAAACTGGTGGTGGGTTAGTTAATTTATCAAGAAGTCTACCGCTGGAATGATAACTTCGTGATAATTATTCACCTTGAATCAAAATACAAAAATCCTGTATATAGAGATGAGTACAATTGGGAAGCTCAGTGGAACACGTAATCAATCTTGCTTTCATGCACAACCTCTACCCCCCGTACGGTTGGGTATGAGGTTTCTTCACATCTCACTTTCTTGATATTAATCTCTACATAGTTCTTTTGTTTATTATAGTAAATCAAAGCTACTGTGAAACTTTCAAACTTATCGGACCAGTCCCCGGTTCGGGAGAGGAGGGAGCATTTGTCTCCACAAATCGTCTGGACATATATCCTGCACACTGAGCTCTATAAAGTTTTTTCAGAATGTGCAGTTGTGTCTTTGTATTGATGTATTGATCTATAATATTATTGATTTAATTGTAAAATGGTTGTATTCATCATTTTGCTGCCATGAATATGTTTTAAAAACAATTTTCCCCCTCCTTCACTCTTCACTTGGTCCGATCTGGCCTCGCTGTCATATCCACTCCAATTTCACAAGCTTGTTCAAAATATTCCAATGTCACAGATGTTCTAGCCAATCAGACTCTCCACTTTAAGGAGGGTGTCGCACTGAATTTGCCCAGTACAGCGGTAAGTGTGCTATTTATCCAGTTATATTATTGTCGTATTATATATATTACTCATTTGTAAATTTAGCAACATGTTTTTTGTTACTCCGAAGATCACGAAGTTTGGTCATCTACCTGAAGATGCCTCATTGCTCTGTGATCGTGATCTATTTTTCCATTTTACATGTTCCTGTAAACGTTTCAAATGAATCATTGACAGTGTAATGGTTACAACTTAATGGAATATCTATGAAGGATAAAAAATTCACCTTATATAACAAACTCATGTTATGTGATGTACAATTGCATTGCCGTATGTTACACCTTATTCTAGTGTTGTAAGTTTTTCGTTATCTGACATACCATAGTAGTACCTTGCCCTGAGCAGAATGGTGGTGCACTTTGTTATGCACTGCTGTTTTCATCTTTCATCTGTTAAAATGTTTTTGCATGACCTTTGTTTTTGGTCACTTTTTAAAGCAAACCAGTCGCTCCTGCCAGGTATTTCTCTGTGTCCCTTACTGTTTTCCACTCCCTCCGGTTTAGTGCGTGTATTAATTGTTCATGTATTATTAATTATTATGCTGTTGCCTACACCAACCGCGCCCTCGTATCATCACATTGTTGCAACTCCACACAGGCCTTTTTAGTGATTTAACCATCGTCTTTTATTTTCCTGCCATCTGGAGTGCAACACTGTATGTGATCCCTAATATTTATTTTTAATATGGATGTATTAGGCAGTGGGTTATTATTAGTTATTATTATATTAATTACTATTATTATTATTGCAAAATGTCATACTCCATTATGTGTAATTTGAATTTTATTCAACTTGTATTATTATTACTCCGATATGTAGGAGTGAGCGGGAGATTTATTTTGAAGAGAGTGCGAGGTTTGTGTTTGGGATAGATGGGGAGAGGGAGAGGAGTAGATTGGTTTGAGAAAGAGGGAGTAGGGATTTTGGGGAGGGTGTTTTTGTAGCAGGGAAATGATGAAGAGGGATAGGTTTGTGGAGTACGAATGTTGATGTTTTTGGAGGGACACTATAGGTAGGTCAAACATCCTGTCTACCCAATCATTCTTGCCCTTATTTATGTTTTGAATACATATTATATTGACATGTATTTTGCGAGCGCCTCGCATCTACTCACCTTTGTATATATTTATTGGCAACTGTATTAACTGAAGTTTGTGAGTACTGTACTTTTTACACTCGCTATTAATGTATTGTAATTATTAGTATCTTAGTTTATTTAATATTATATGTCATCAATTGATTTTCTTGTAATTCTTTACCCTGTTTGTAAGCCCCATGGTTTTTAATTTGTACACTACTGTACTTTTAGTTTCTGTATTAATAATTTGGCACTTTTTTTGGTATGTCCTTAGCCCTTGTTTTTGTTTTTAACCTCTGTGCTTGGTCTTTATTGCTTTCGTCTTGTCGGACTTGTCAACACATCTTGTCTACTGGTATTGCTTCATTTTTATCTACCCCCGTCTTCCCCCTCCTCCTCTTGGCTCTTCAAACTCTCCTCCTTTTTTCAATCTACCCCTCATCTATCCCATCTCTCAAGTTCCCGCCCTCTTCACACACTCTCTCTCTTATCCTCTCGATCTCCGTCATTCTCTCTCTCTCTTCGTCTCTCTCCCTCTCTATCACTCCCTATATAACCCCTCACTATTTTTTCTTTGTACTTAATCCCTTTCAGTAATGCTATGCCCTGCTATATACTAACTGCCAGTTAACCATCAGCTTTCACGACGAAGACTTACGCGCATCACTGAATGAATTTTTCACCAACACCAAATTGACGATATCAACTTATTCCCTTTTGCATCATCCGTTTACTCACTGACCCATATCATCTCAAACTGAGAACCACCCACCTTCACACCACATCCCCAAACAACTCTGGTTCTGACTCCTGCTATCACACACTGCGACAGCGTTTTAACACAACTAATAAATCATAAGCAATGACTCCATTTTCCATATTTCCACTTCAAACTGCCGTGTATCACAAAATCATATGAAGGAATCACTAACTACCTTGAGCACCTCAACCACTCTTTCTATCTGTCTTAAAAGGCATTTTCAGAACATTGCTTACTGCCACCAAATCACCACCTCACCTTAATGGCTACACGTACTTTCCAGGGCACTCAATGGCAGAGGAAGGTGAGTTTGTCTTTACATAAAAAAATCACCGTCTCATCCAAAATCATCGAGCATACAACAACCAGAACCAGAACTTGATCACTTTTCCATCGAACCACCACATTAACACCACACTTACCCAACACATAACTGTCGGAGTATTTACAGACTGCAATGAACACCAATCCCAATTTTAACATAGCTCGAGCACTTCTCGCTGACTAAAATCTAATAAAACCAACCAGTGATTCTATATTGTCGGGTGACTTTAATGTCAATCTTCTCAATTATATTCCACTCATTCCACAACATTACGACTTTATAATAACACTCACTTGCAAACTCTTATATCCCTAAAAATTACATACATACAAGAATTAACGCATAAACAGCCGACGCTCATGACAACATAATCACCAACTCCACCGACACAGACTCCACACCATGGATATTTGTCACTGACACTACAGATCACTCCACTTCCCAATATTCCCTTACATCACTTAACATAAAGCAGGCCACAAAACAACAATCACTAAACGTGACTCAGATATCACAACATTCGCACATTTAACGTAGCACTCAACACTGATCATGGAACTATTCGCACAGAAATGAACCCCAAACATCGTCGTACAGTCAACTTCATTACAACTTTATAACTAAACACTACAACGATCCTTCCCCTTACAAGAAGACCCTAAAAATCGTAACCATAATCAGCCCTGGATGACATCAGCAATTTCGAAGTCAATCAAACATAAGCACGGCCTCTATAAACATACCTGAGAAAAACACCCCAGCCCAACAAAAATACAAACAATACAACAATTACTCACATTTTTCGTATTGCCAAGAAAAACACAACACCGAACCAATTCCAGAACCTCAAAAATGATCGCACCAAAACCTGGACATTCAACAACCTTCCTAGTATGAGGTGCGCACTAACAAATCCCGACCTTTTCACACTCACAATAAAAGCGATAACTGACGGCCCGCTTGACTTAGCTAACGCATCCAACGATCACTTCACTACCTTGGGCAAAAACTTAGCTAACCAAATTCCACCCTCAAGTACCCATTTACAGACACCTTCCAAAAACCATTCACCTCCATGTTCCTGATCCAGTTACTGTTATTGACATCAAACCTTCGCCACCTGTTAAACCTGGAAAGTGCGGGTCCCGACAAGATCGATCCCCTTGGATTGCTAACAACTCTCATATAGAACATCATTTCTCGCCTCTGATGCCATATTTAACCAATCACTTTTCACCCTGAACCTTCCAGATCAACTCACATCAGCCAAAGTCCATTCCTATTTTCAAAAACAAAGATGCACATAACACTTGCACTACAAGGCCCATATGTCTGTTTCTTACCATCTTTTCAAAACACTTGAAAAAGTCATGTACACCCACTCGTCTCATTCTTCAACAAGCACAGCATTCTTGTCGATGAACACTACGGTTTTAGGCCCAAACAGCTAGACTTCATGGCACCCTTGACTCAACACCCCAACCTCCAACCGTTCACTCAAATAACCCACACCATGGGGGTATTCCTGGATCTCTCCCAGGCTTTCGACACCATTGACCACAGTCTTCTTCTTCACAAGCTTTAACATTACGGTGTCCGTGGATAGCCTTGAGTGGTTCAGGAGTTACCTAACTAGACCCGCTCACAATCAGTACACTCCACTCCACCGCATCATCCATTAAACCTATCACAGTTGTCGTCCCGCAAGGTTCAATCCTTGGTCCCTACTTTTCATCATTTACATGAATGACATCCTAACAAACATCCTCTAACCCACAAACCTAATCTTATTTCAATGACACAAACATTTTTCTTCAAACCCCTAACATTAATGCACTATTTAACAACATGTCATGACTCTGCACTATCCTGACTGGTTTCGGCCGAGGCAAACAAACTTTCTCTTAATGTTTTAAAACTAACTACATGCTTTTTCCTCACACACACACTATTCACAACCAACATTAACATCGATAAACACACCAGACAATCTCTCAGGTACACTCAAACCAATTTCTTGGCATTAACACTCGACGACATACTAACATGGAATGAACACTTAACTCTGTCACTACAAAGCGTCTCACGCATGGTACAATAACAGAGTTAAACAACCACCTCCATACGTTACTATACCTTACAATCACTTTACAACACACTCGTGTCTCTCCCTATACCTACTACTGTCCATTTAATCTGGGGCCTCAACGATCAATTCACGACTCACCAATCTAAACATCACACAGAAAGGGGCCATTCGCACTATCACAAACTCACCCCCCAGAACTCACACTTTGCCATTATTCACTCACGGAAAACACTTAAATTAGAGCACATCAACCAACTTCAAACAGCTGCTCTTCATGCTGGACTTTCCACAACAAGCATTTACCCTCCGACCTTCAATTCAGCAATTCTTTTACCACAAACAGACAAAACTACAGCTATAACACAAGCCGGCAAACTTCATCTCCCCTCCCAAAATCCTCCTCGTAAAAAGTCACTTTATAGTCAGTAGCACGCCCAAAACTTTGGATGACTTCATAATCCATCACACAATACAAACAAAATACTTTTAAAGCCTCAACTGAAAAAACATTTCTCAACCAGTACAATTCTTGTTAACCCAAGTCCCGTATTTCTCTCACCTTTTCTTCATAATCCTATTTCTATCTCTATTCCTTACCTTTTTCTTCACCTTCCTCTTTTTTTTTCCTATCTCTGCTTCCCCTCGTCTGAACCTATTTTACATCCCCAGCAAGACATGTTGAAAAGCTCTTGTCCGTCTTCTTAACATTCGCGTATCCCGTTTTCACCCCCTTTAAGTGTTTTGTTTAGCTTAGATATATTTTGTGTTTTTGTTTTTTTTTTCTCTTTTTTTTTGTTAAATGGTCATTAACCGATGTAATTCTGTATTTCATTCATTCTGTATGTCATTCATTCACCCCTTCTTTATGATTATTGTAATATTGAGTAATTTCACTGTATGTATTACAGGGCCCAGCATAAGCGTAAGCCCTATCGGGTTGTCCATTACTGGTCCCTAGCATATCATACATTTGCCTCACCATTTATCTTAGTAAACGTCTGCAATTGCTACTGGTGTCTGTAATATATATATTATACTGTATTAATCATTTCTGTAAACGTTCATATTTTATGCTGAATTATAAATTGAACCTTGTCCACTAAACCGCATCAAATATGAGTTTTTTTTTTCGCTGCCATACTGCTTTGTGTATTGGTCTTCAGCGCTTCGGGTTCAAGTCAACATTGTTAGGGAGGTAATTTCCATGGCTTAATTCTGTAGCCAGAATTCATTACAGATTTATGAAGCTCTTGATAAAATTGAAATGTACATTTCCCACCACAATTTTTCCCAGTTGTGGTATAGACATTTGTGACCTTGGCCGGTGAGTAACAAAATAGTTTTTATATCTGAGGCTTAACCATGTGTCACAAGGAAAAAGTCCTGTGCAAGCCGTCCTTTTATCTGTTGCTTTTGAAGCATCTTCGATCGTAGTCCATTAGCTGATTAGCTTAGTCCGAGTACTTATTGTCAAACGTGCCCGTATTAAATACAATGCATCGTGTACTAACAGTATAAGAGACATTGAAGTTTTTTTGCACGTACAGGATTAAACTAACAAGCGATTATCTGGGATTAAATGTCTATAAACGATATTTTGTTTAACTCAGACATCCTCCTCAATCTTCAACGTTCTAAGCCTCTCTAAAAGGAAAGAAAGGGATTTACTATAGTAACCGTGTGTGAGAACTCCTCGCCCTAAATCTACTTTGCGAGTGAGTTTTTTTTTACAACTAGGGGAACAGATCCGATGATTGTCAGTCAACCATTGAAGGTCATACTTATATATTATATATACTACCTAGTTCGCAGCTTTGGTTCAGGTAAATTTGTAACAGGGATGTTTAGCTGCCCCACATGATCGTGTAGCTATGACAATCATCACATTTTTGTGTTTCGTCAGAAAACAACAACATCCTATTATTGATTTCCCGTGTACAAAACTTTAAGCTCATGATGCCCACTTGCCGACAAGTGGCACACTTTAAGCACGTTAAGACCATAGAATTCAATTTAGTCCATCCCACAATGCACAGTTTTTAGGAATTTTACCTCAATAAGTATTATCCCTCAAAAATCCTATTCTTAACACATAAAACTCAAAGTTTTACACTCATTTTAGCCCACAAAGGATTAGTACTCAGGATTTTTAGCAGATCATGAAATGTCTTGTGGTCTTTATTATACTGCGCTGCTCTGCCTTCCCACATGACTGCCTCTCACGAAGGATGCAGGCTTGCGTTTCATCTTTTCCAGTCAATAATCGACTTGCGAACTATTCTTGTCCGTTGGATGCTTGCCAAGGCACGGTTACTCTGTTGCGGAGATCCCCAATTTGACTCCTCTAGACTTCGCCCTTGGGAGACATTTCAAAGATGAAGTATATGCACAGGGACCACCAGCAACTTGCCAAACTTCTCACAGAATAATGGAAAGAATGAAATTCGCAAGTCCATTAGTTTGAACTGGAAAAGAGAGGCAAGCCTGCATCCGTCTTCATGGTCTCAGAGGCAGCCAGGTGGAGGGCAGTAAAGCAGATGTAAACAAGATCTTGGAATTGTTAATATTGAAACTTAATGTTTATGCTTCTCATTTATGTCAAAGGTCAGAAATACGTTTTCAAACACAAATAAATGAGCCTTGTGTACATATGATCTGAATTTATATACTAATCGAGAATTTTAATGGTTTTTTTCGATCAGTTTGTTCAAGAATTTCGTATGTCCAAAACAACATTACACCAGTAAAATTACACACAATTTATATGAGATTGATACTTATTGTCCACAAGAATATCACTAATGTCCCAAGAAACGTTGCAGTTCAACGATCGTCCTCACAGCGAAACTCCAAAATGATCATATGCAAAGGTCAACACTTATATATCCTCAGTTAATCATTCATTGGGAATCTTCTAAGTCTGAAGATAACTTTTTGTCCAGCGTTTTAAGACTACAAGGTTGAATAAGTCCCTCGACGACACAAGTATTCCACAGAACAATCCGGGTATTCTACCACCATCAGTCTGTCGCTTTTGTCCTCATATAGGACCAACAAACTGGAATCCCTTTTTAATTCCAAAACTGAAGCTCTTCTGGCTTAAAAGACGACAGCAACATTTAATTAACCTTTCACGCCGGCGGTCTCCAATATTATAATCCGGCAACTTAAATGTATATAAGAACAAATCTAACCATTATTGTAGTTAAACTAGCTATAACTAGATTTATATACTTCCGGGTGACTACTACTTGCTGCCCAGTCCTTCAGTGACAAGTATTTTAACTACTTGCAGATAGATTCCCCTTGTTCCTAATACCCCTAAAAATAGGTATACAACATTATCATGCATAAACATCTCCTAACAACTGTCAAATCAGATTTCAACATAAATTTACAACATCATCTACATCTGACATAACCTCACAATTATAACTTCATGGGGAATTACCTATGTTGCACATGTTTTGATCTCAAAGCAAACAAGTTGACTCAGTCAGTTTCTAAATTTTTCCCTTTTGGGAATTCCCATTTCCCCTATTGTCCACAGACGCTAAGACAATAGGCATTTCTTTCACACAACAAAACCGGTTGCAAACTTGAGCATCGGTCACATCAGACCCACAAGGTCAATTTATTTGCTATCAATCCAAACAAATCATTTGATCCATGCAGAGAAATGATCCTGAATTGATAAATATTAACTGGTCTGACAAATGTACCTATAAGCCCTTTAAGGTTACCATACATACTGTATCCAGCCCTCATTGGATGGCTAGAATAATTTCCTGAAGAGCACCGAACGCCAGGTATCACTTGCCATGACCTTACAAGTGGCCAGGGCCAGTTGCTTTCTCTTCCTAACCTCCACACCTTTTCTAAATTCCTATGGCTGACATATAATACCAAAAATCAAATATTACAAATTTCAAAGGCATGGTTCCGCTTCACCATCAACTTCTACAAAGGAATACCTATTCATATGACGTTAACCATGAATAATAAACTAGCCTGCCAAAACAAGACCCAAAAAGGCACTTATAACAGTCGCGCATAAAATACACCATACATAGAATTTAACAAGGCAAAATCGAGACCCAAAACGAATCTTATACCGATCTGCTGACACTCACTTGAACCATAACGTACTACAAACAATAAATTAGCAATTTTACGCCGCCAAACTATTAAAGCCCATAACGGATCTTATAAAAGATCGGCGGATAAAAATACATTTACAATTACAAATTTAACCAGTCACATCGAGACCCGAAGCGGATCATATATCGAACTGCTGGCACACTACAACCACCATCAAGACCAGCCACATTTTACCACCAAACGAGATCCGAATCGGACCTTATACCGAAGCTGCCCCGACACTCTAGTCATATATAATATTTCCAAATTTAACCAGCCAAATCGGACCCAAACAGATCTTCCGATCTGCTATTTTTACGCTGAAGTACCCAATAGATTAACAATTGAACATAAAGTACTACAACCTTTACCAGCAAATCGAGATCCGAAGCGTACCTTACCGATCGGCCGACTCTAAACTTCAAATTTACAGCCAAGATCGAGACCCAAAGCGGTTCTTATAACGATCTGCTATTAATACGCCTGAAGTACCCAATTGATGCATTGTAGTGGACCTGCAAATAGAGGAACCCCAAAGCTGGGTTTGTACCGATCGGCAAAATACTATGTTTTCAATTTATCCGTGCCAAATCGAAGTTGATATAGTACCGATCTGCAAATACTTTATATAAACTTAGTTTATTTACCATTGTACCTGGCCGAATCGAGTCGACGAAAACCGGATCTTGAACCAACAGCATGACCATATATCCTGCATTTTACTGTACATGCACCTATTTATTTACCAATTTAATTGCCACAACGGGCAGCCCAACGCGGATCTCATAACCGAACTGCAAATAATATATATATATCTATATATATATAGATATATATATATATATAGATATTATATATAATATATAGATATCTATATATATTAATAGTTTGTATGTTACAAATGATTTGGGATGTTTAAACTCAAATTAAAGTACCAAAGGCAAGCCCTCAAATATGATGCCAAAAAGGATGACACTGTTAGGGAATGCAGGGCTGGAATTAATTTTCAGGAAACTGATCACACGTCCGCATGTGATTAAAACAGATGCAAGTGTGATAAAACACCAAGCACTGAGCCAGAACGCTGCCAAGATAATCAATTCGTCATAGCAACCCAATACATACCTGAGCGAACCGATTGGCTCTTTGAATGCACCTCTTGAAATACAATATCGAATCGGCAAAATTAAATTACTGCCCTTGCAACAGACGGCGACAACAATTCTTTAGCCTGTTTACAACCCGTTTTCTTACGCGCTCTCAGAAAACGGTTAGTGTAAATAACAGATGTGAGCTCAATATAGCACTTGGGAATACACTGCTCTCTCTTTTCTCATAAACAAAGTACTTTTCCCGTGAGAAATGTTTCTCAAATAAAATTGAGAAAATAATATTTTTAATACAAATTTGAGGGTAAGATAACAGCAGTTTTCAAAAAAATTAGAAGATAGTGTTAAAAACAAAAGTCGTGTTCAACATGCGTATGGAAGTATCAATCATATGAGGTAGTTCAGAAAAAAAAAACGAAAAAATTCATCATGCGGATTCAGTAAAAACTCTAACACTGTGCGGCTCCGGGCTACATTGCAGAACTGCTTCATATTTACTCTCCAATCTTCAAGCTACGTTCATCTTATGAACTACATTAAAAGTCCTCGGACAACGAAGAATGGCCGGTGGATCGTTCATTCTCGTGGATAGCACCTAAAACTCTGGAACTCTATTCCAAAGGAACTTGCCAACTTCAATGGACACTTCTCTGTTCAAATCATTTAAGACGTATTATTGTTTAATTTATGTGTTCTTTTGTTATTGTTGTGTCTTTGTGCTTTGTATTGTAAGCGATTTGTATCCATGGGAAAAGGCGCGCTGTCGCGCTCCTTATAAAATGCGTTATTATTATTATGAAAGTAGTATACAAACTGCGTATGTGATAGTGTAGAAAAGTTACAAGGTAGTTTCGAAAACAAACGGTAGTGCTTACCAAATACACGTGGTCTAAGACCTTATGTAGGCATGCGTTCGTATGTCTGTCTGTGCGAAACAAATGGCGGCAAACCCCCCCACCCCATCGTTTTTCCTGAATAGTCAGACCCATAGTATACCTTTATAGTAGTTGCCAACCATTAACATTAACTTCACCAAATTTTACTAGGACCCTCAACTCTAAGGAAAGTTCAAAATATCCAGACTTTTACTCAGGACCACTTTGTGTGTGTTTGTAAATATCAAAAGCCTGTGGGGTCGCTGTTATTGAACTATTTCCTAAATATTTTTTTTAAATAGCACATTGTCAGACTGGATGGTTTTCATTCATGCTTCTCATTAACGTATTGATATCGAAAGGCACAGGTGCCTTAAATCATTAAGTCTGTAATTCAAATACCAGATAAAGCTTTTGAAAAAACTAGTAGAAAAAAATACTGGTCGGATTGCGTCCATTTCACTCTCGGCCTTTGCCAAATCTAATAGTTTCAGCAATTGGTTTAGTCCCGCAAGCAGAAGTGGGTAAATTCGGGTTGATCCATCATCTTCCGTCTCAGGTAATTATGTAAATGATGGTTTGACAAAAGTGTGGTTCAGTTTCAATATTTAATAGTTTGAATTAACAGCAACTTTGGTGGGTAGGTATAGGCAAAGGTGCTTAATGCCAAGGCGGGGACTAGAGGTCTGTATTCAGACTTTATTACATATGTAGATTACAAACGTAGCAGTGGTGAAAGGCCAGACTCTTTCGGGGGGGGGGGGGGGGGGGGGGGAGCAAAACTGTGGGGGGGGGGGGGGAGCAAACAGGGGGGGCAAAGTGAAATTTTTTGGGGGGAAAAAAGTTATTAGGGGGAAAATCCTTTTGTGCTCTAAAAATTTGTAATTGTTGGCCCCAAATCAATGAGTGTTTCCCCCAAAAAATCGTTAATTTTTCTTTCGGCCCTGGCGTCGCCACTGCAAAATAGCTAGTCTGTTTAATTAGGGTTAGAGAGAAACTGTCCAAAACCTAGTTATGATGTGTCTAATTGGCATGTTGGTCTTCCAAATCCTATGGTCCTAAAAACGATTAGTTTAAAATTGAGGCCTTGTTCTAAATCTATGCGATGTTTGGAGAACCTGCTACTACTGAATTAAGGAATACGGGTCCTATACGCACGATGGCGATGCCCCATTTTGAAGTTGGATGCAAATTGTGCCTTGTTCCGTTCTTCGTCGTGGGAAATATAAAAATATGGCAAGATATTTACATTTTTTGTTAAATAGTTTCACATGGTTTTTGACATCAATTAGTAGATAACAACAAAATTGATAACAAATTAGTTTGGAAGTCTGTATTGGTAAAACACATTATAACAGTTATTCTACCATTATGATGTCATTATACCTATCAGGCACGAACGAGTTAGGTGAAAAACTACTCTTTCATTAAGGAAAACTGTTACCAATCTGACGTATTATTTAAACAGTCATCACTGAGAAGTTCAAGTTCAATTTTATTCAAGCAAAGAGACAAGCAAAATACGGATGAAAATATAGAATATACATGTGCCTGGATACCGAAGACAAACCCGGAGGGCTTATTGCGCGGTTGCCCTTGTAACTAATGATAAAATATGTACAAGAAAAAGTTTGATCAATCATATAATAAGTACTCTTGCATCGATAAGGGCAAAAAAATTGCACTACATCCCCGTACCCGCCACACATTTCATTATCAATAGAAAAGTGCACGTGATATTAGTCGATGAGCCGAGCAATTTTCGGATCATGAAGGGGAAAAAAACGGACCACTTATTATGCAGCATCAGTTTACCATGGCCTCCACAAAAACATGCATTGATAGCATTGCTGGATGTTGCTATAGCCAGGTTAGGGGGGTAACAAAGTTTACACAGGGAAAAAATTTTAAAATTGCTTCAATTCATGTTGAAAAGTATACCACATTATTGTTGATTCATAAGGATTTCAAAAAGGTATATTTGTACTAACTATATACAACCTTAAATTTTGGAGAGTAGTTATAGGGGTGGCTTCTAAAAAACAGCAAAAATCAATAAAAAGGGTTACATTTTCAGTTTTGGGTGGTAATTTGAATTATGTTATTAAATGCCACACAGTTTTTAATGCATGTTGTTTGTCTTACCGACTGGTACAAGCATTAGATTATGGTTAGAAACTTCTTGTCATCATTTAAATAAAAATTTCTTAATGGAGGCACAATACAATATCGGTATTTTCACAGTAAGGTACCTGAAATGTAACATGTTCACAAATTTTCAAGCTAATTCGCAGCATTTGGTAAACTACTTTCTTGATACTTTTTTGTTCAATTTAATCTGTTCGTTATGAGATAAACTTACGAACTGTTAAGTTTACCTAATGTTCTGAAAATATTCCTACAGTGGAATATGGAGGTTGTAAACATTTGTCGACAGGACCGGATGATCAAACCGTTATGGAATGCGGCTATATTAGTCAGGCATACCGACTCTATTGATAACTAATATCAACCTGTTATTAGATATATATGTTTTCAAGCGGGTTCTAGAGGCATTTTTCCTGATTCTGAATCTGTGGATGTCTGATGAGAAACCTTGAGCATTTTGTAAAAAACACAAAAATCAAAATTTGGCCACAAAACACCAAAAAATAAACACACATAAAAAAAATACAAAATTGCAATTTTTCACCGGTCTCGTTAAAAAATTAATTGTGACCAATTAACAGAGGATTCTGTAACCACGCGCTATTCAATTTCACTTGGCCGAAAATAAGAACGTGTCTGATCGTGATATTATTTTTATTGCATTGGTAATTTGATATCTATCCTGGTGTTTTGGGACAGTCACAGAAATTAATTAAAACCATAGAAATATTTTCAAAAAATGTGATGATAAATTTCTTCATTAAGATCCAAGATGGCTTCCCGATACTCTACAAATTGCTTATAATGGATAATGATAAGGTGTCTAACCTAGAGTACTGCAATTCAATGTGTAAGTCAATCAAATCGGTTTACATAATTATCAGTAGTTATCAGAGCAATCCGATGGCCACTTAAGGTGGGGGGGTCCAATAAGGATGAAAAAGGGCCCACTTACTAAGCGGCGAAAAAACCGATCACTAATAGTCTAGCGACTGTGTCTCTTTGGTTTCGTAGGTTTTAGGCGGTCCATTGGCACCCATTTTGGGCTATTCGTGAATAACGACCAATGACACTTAGATAGCCTTACTGGATGTCTGCAAAAGTGATATCACAACTATATTTAGCCCTACAGCGTGAATGAAGTGACTGGCTTACTGGACGGACTTTGTAGCCAATATTTATTTAACGCCCACTAATGCCCATCTTCAGATATCAATCACTTTCATAATGAGTTATAGTAATATACATATACATTACAGCTCTTGGCTATATGTAGTAATGAATTTGCCATTTTGGAGCTATCATGAATGGTTTAGGGAATTGATTAGTTTTATCAATATTGAAGCTATTCCAATGATTGCTCAATCACATATGATTGCTAACAGAGTATATATACCAAGTTACCATTCTACGGTCAAAAGTAGATAAATATCAGATGTTTTGTTGTATTGGCGGCCATATTGAATTTCTTAATTAGGAGGTTAATTAATCATATCTTAATTGGTCAAAGTGGGTGTTTTGACTTGACAGGCAAAAAATTACAACATTTGAGCATTTAACAGATGAGTTTTTAGTGTTTCAGTGGCCATTTTTGATTTTTGCGTTTCTTCGAAAATGATCAAGGTTTTTCATCTAGCATCCATCGGATTCAGATTCAGCAAGAAAAACTGGTCTAGAAACCGCTGAAAAACATTATATATAATATAATAAGGTCACATGGTCTGTAGCCTGGACTAATGTTGAAAGGACGTTTCCGGCAGCTACAGAATTATTATCTGTATATGATATTAATTATCCTAATTACAAAAAAGTTCTTCTTTTACGATACATAGCTTTACCATTCACAGGTCTACTACCCAATTACAAAAGGATCTCAATTTATTTGAAAATTGGGGCGCTCTTTAAAAAGTGCTGCTGTTGCTTTAATACATGTATATCTGTGTTGTTAACATTCTCAAATGAAATAAGTTAATGGTATTTGTGACAATGTTAATTATTTCCATATTTTGAGTACTATAAAAATCATCGAATTGAGTATTTACGATTAATCATTTGAGTCAGAATTACTCGTTTTAGTGTAGTATTTGATTATTCAAACCGTCAAACTGCATGCGTTTTCTGTTGCCTTCGTCACCAAAATATAATCGAGAGGCTATCTTAAATTGTATTGCACTTTCAATAGCTTTTCGTATCATACCACAATTATAGTTATAGGAAGTGTTCTCATGAAAACTATAGTTGCATCATAACAAAATAAAAGAACCTTTAAGTATTATGTTAAAAAAAAATAAAACTCAACTGGTGCGATTCGAAACTATTTTTAAACTGCAGGAAGAATTTGTGACATTTACAATTTTGAACATGTTAGAGGATTGTTCAATTCACGATTCCAAGAACGTGCACAATAAATCCTATTGATCAAACATATGTTGCAGGCTTTTTAAATCACGGTTTCCAAAAACCTACACGTTAAACCATATAAAGAAAAAAAAACATATTTTTGTTATCTTTTAAATTTGGGGTTCTAGTTAATCGCAAAACACAAAATTAAAACCTCGCGAATTTTTTCCCGCTATACAGCATTGAATATTGTTACTAAGTCGATGTTTTGATCGCGCTTAAAAAGCGTGACAGTAAAATGAAACGATTTCCTTATAGAAAAGTTGACAGCAATCTTTGCATAGGGATTGAACATTGTACCTGTTGGAATTTCAATACTATGAGCCATAACGATTCGCGGGCAACAAAAGCAGTGACGTAGGGTGTTAACTGGTTCGTACATATATATCTATTCACTTTGCAAAGCTAAAAATCGAACGAGTTGGGACACTATCTACCAAAAAGACGTTGGCAACGTAAAAAGCCATACAAGTTTAAAAAGAGTATCAGAGGCCATATAAGGTAATAAAGGTAGAGAGCACCAATATACTCAAGTGCGTCTGCCCCATTGGCAAACTTGGTCCCATTTCTGTTATTCCGAATTTTGTTTAGAACATTCATGGTAATTCATTAAAGCAACCATCATCAGACCAAATTGTTGATTTAAATAATTCCAAACTGCATTTGTTCTTGCGTAAGGTTATATTGGCAGTGAGTTTGGAATTAGTATTCCTATTTCTTGTGTAAAGGCCGTCTTGTTTTGACTTGAATACTTTTCAAGTTTATATTGCTTAATTTTTGTATTTGTTTTTTGTTTTTGTTTTTGTTTTGTTTTTGTTTTTTTGTTTTTCGTGCTTGATTTCTTGTTGTTAGTTTTAATTCAACAATTCAGAGACCGTTCGAGTGCAGATCCGTCGGAACTATGTATTCAATATAGGGAATAAAGTCCAATCTCGTCGTAACATCATCCACGTGGCGATATTCTTTTCCCGTCGAAAATGTGTTCCGACAGTCGACTGTTCTGGAAGGTATGTTGATTATGAGTTATGTGGAAGAGTTCATGTATGTTTCTGGGTAGGTTTCTGTACCAGTCTTTCTGTGAGATACTATGGTAGGAAGAACAATACTAAACACCATAGGAAGATTCCTGCTGCTCTGGTTACAGCAATTACCTCACATGAAGAGGACCTCTTTTGACCTCAAAATTATTACATCAAAACAACTTCTAGCATTTAAAACTATTTATATTAGGCTGGCTGAAGGTTGACGGGGAAAAC
Source organism: Ophioderma brevispina (assembly GCA_023653785.1). NCBI lineage: Eukaryota > Metazoa > Echinodermata > Ophiuroidea > Amphilepidida > Ophiodermatidae > Ophioderma > Ophioderma brevispina. The sequence goes on along the minus strand of JAMKCH010056856.1, from coordinate 51,650 downwards.
GGGCATGCATTTTCCTTTGCATTGCAGAAGAAATGGGACTCACGTTTGCCAATGGGGCAGACGCACTTGAGTATTATTGGTGTTCTCTTTACATTATTTAACTTTATTATGGCTCGAACTTTTTTTAAAACTTGGTGGCTTTTTACGTTGCAAACGTCTTTGTGGTAGATTTCTTTATTTTTGTGAACATCGTATAGCTGTTGCAAATTGCCGTTGGTCAATTTGCAAGAAATCCTGTTACATGAACAGTTATAAATACACTTTAGTTTGAATGTGGGTGATTATTTCCATATACGTGAGTGTGTTTAAGTTAAAGCAAAGTGTTTTGGGAAGTATTGAACAAGGTTCAAATTAAAGTTTTTAAGTCCATTTTTTTTTCCGGTATATTCAGGTAATTGATTTGGTTGTCTATACCGCTTTAAAGTAGATAATAAAATATGAAGTAGCTTACTTGAAGTTCCATTGGCCATGGGCTATCAAAATTGAGCATTTTATATAAATATCTTATATTGGAGCATAGAACTTTTAGTGCTTTTTGGACGTTTTATCTTCTTCGGTTACTGAGATATTCAGATTTTAAAGTTTCTGCCATTTGTGGGCCTTTTTCCAACAAAAATAGAATTCAAAAGAGAATAAAATTGTGGAAATTATTTTCACTGCATTTTACGTTTTAAAAGAAAAGAATGAGTTACTGTTTGCAATTAGTTTAGTAAGTCTATTTACTAAGAGGACGCGTAGCAATCTAATCACCACACTGCAAAACATGTTTATAAACGTGGGCAAATTCGTGTTTAGGTTTTAAACATGTCAAATCTCTAAAAGCTTGGTTTCAATCTCTAAAACACCCATGTCAAATGCCCCAAATGTTAGAATTTATACATGTTAGATATAAGGTGTTTAGATAGTAAACAGATATTTAAATGTTTAGAAAGATGATGCAAAAAAGGGTTTAGAAAGGTATTCAATTTTTCTAATCACTGTTTTTGCAGTGCCGTACAATGAGGAAAACCACCTATTAATTTCTACGATACGCTGATAATTTATCAAGATGCCAATCAGCGTCACTCAAAACTTTTTCATTGGTGAAAAACACCTGGAACAGACGTAAAAGAACAATGAAAACCCAAACCGGGCTAAATATAAGAAAAAGCTAAATTTGGCAAGCACAAATCCGGTATTCATGCATGCGTTTTCCCCTGCAAGTGGCCTATTATGCCAATAATATGGGACTCCGAAAACTGTAAAATCGTAGCAACCGACAACCTGTACGCAAACCGGTCTAGCAGAGGACATCTTTTGTACGAGAACATAATAATATACTTATCCAATTGTCCGCAGAATAAAAGTCTACCAAGGACTCATACATGTCAAGGCATGTGTGAATAATATGAACGGTGCCACTGATTACGAGGTTATTTACGATTGGTATTAAATATGGTGAAAATCTCAATACTTGAATTTCGACTTTATATCATGAAATTTTCCTCTCGCCTAAAAATATAATAGCACTAACTGAGACTTTTTATATTAGGGCGAATCATAATTCCCTTGAACATACGCGCAAAAAGTTAAATACGGACTTAGATACTGTATTTATGAATCTACTGTTTCATCAGAGAAGAGCGTTTTACCTGTGAAATACTGATATTATTTATGAGGAATATTTTGAGTTCAAATTGGTGTGAAAATCATCGGATCATTTTTTAATAATTATTGTCTCATTTCAGTCCAAAGTAGCACTTTAGCTCTGTTTTACGAATACGTCAAAGACATTTTTGGTCATTGAACATTAATTTCCTATGTAAAATGGAACTGACAACTTTTATGTTTCCTGATAACTGAATACTAACAAATTATGCCAAGGGGCATGATTCAACCTCCTTGTACAATTTTATTTTATTATACTTCCATTCGTTTCTATGGTCAGGGTGACTGTTAGCCTACATACCCAAATTTAAAGATAATGGATCACCACAACTCAATACTAGCATCCATATTAATATGACGAAAGTAGTGGGCCACGCCGGGCCGAACGACAAAAACAAACTTTTATCCAAAGTAAAAATACCCCCCCCCCAACAAAAAACCAAAAAACCCACAAATAAAAACACTTCACAAAAAAAAAAAAAAACAACCCCCCCCCAAATACACACAAAACAACAAATCAAAAAAAACACAAAAAATACCAACCCCAAAAAGAAAAAAAAAAAAAACCCTACCCCCAACAAACCAAACCCCCCTCAAATCAATAATGTCTATGGTTAGACCGATCTGCGCCCGAGGAAGCTTGTAGCTTAAAACGCCAATTGTTGTATATGCTAGTAGGTGAGGGTTCAGTAATGATGTGAACAAAAGAATCCCGTTAAAACATCATTTTCTTGTATAAAGTCAATATTTCAATGTTACAGTAAAAGGCCACATCATGAGGATAATAGAAATCCATGTACTAAATTGCCATATTCACTTCGTAATAAAGGCTGTAGCGTCTGTGAGACCGTTTTTAAGTTTCCTATTTGCCACTACTAGTCGTTAAACTGACCGTTTGAAGCATTTCTAACTCGCCGTTTCCGTTTTCTTAATCATATCTTGCTCAGAAATGGGTCAAGATGGTTCGTATGGTTGAAATCTGCATTGTTTTTGTATTACGAGTAGATAAGCGATTGTTAAAGATACTCCAACCTAGTCATTTATCGTCAAACACGCGTCAAAACAAAGGGAAGTTTGTTTCGTTCCAATAACTCACGGTGTGGTATTTATTATTTATTTATTCGACAGATTTATGAGGGTAGCCAAGTCAGTGAACGAAGCACGCTTCCCCCAAGGGCCCTTCAGCAAGAAAATACAATCAAACATACAATATTAAAAATTCAAATATATGCAGTTAAATTCATAAAATACAATTACACTTGAAAGATAAAATTACATGTGAAAAAACGTTAAATAGTACAATTACTGCTAGCGACATCTAAATTAAAATTAATTATAAACATACAATATACCAAGGGTGTAACATATCATAAACAACGTAGCAAATTACATAATTCAAGCAATAGATACATATAAATAACCCACTAGTATAGTGCAAGCAAACATTGCAAATTTAAAATTAATTCCAAAAATCCGCTGACATCTAGAACATAGGAAAATATGAGATAACGTATAGGAATTCATATATAATGTTGCAAAAATGGTAACCACGAAAAATAACCTTTAAATACGAGAATATGGAAAAAAGCTAATACGGTTAGTACAAAGATGAGTTCTTAAGGCGGGATGTGAAAACAGGTAAACTGGGCGAGGCTAATTTTTTTGTGGCGTTTGAAGGTTATTCCACAGTCGTGCACCCGAATCAGTCGGGCACCCGAATTCTTGAAAGTGAGGACCACCCCTAATCAGTACGGCTAGTTCATCTGATATTAGTGGAACTTGTGAGCGTGTACCATGACTGTGGGTATAATTCTATGGGCGAGATATGCCAGACAGGTACTCAGGTGCAAGACCGTGGAGGACACCTATAGAAAAGTGTCAAAGTAAAATAATTGCTCTTGCGAACATTAATCCACTTGAGTTCATCTATATATCACTGACATGTTTACCACGGACTCTACAGCCCTAGGGTGAGTCTTGCGACATGGTTTGACAATATCTGATCCTTATTGCCATATTATTAGAAACTGCCGGTCCGTATAGGCGAGCAGTAATCTATATGGGAAGAACAAGAGCATGATACAACAGATCCGAAGTGATTTTGTCAATAAACGGCTTACTTACGACGAAGCATCACAGTTTTTTGAGCGATCTTAGATGCAAATCTTATCAATATGATTATCCCATTTGAGGTACGGGTAAAACCATAACAAAGTATTTAAACAACACGGACCTGCTCAAACTTCATTATGAAGCCTGAGAGCAATGGCAGAGTTATCCATTTTGCTATGAGAACCAAAAAGCTAGTCTTTGTTTTAGAGGCATTGATGTAGTTTGTTGTGTGCATACACTTAAAAAAACAGAACATTAAAAGTTCTCTATAAGAAACAGTTGTTAAACTCGGCAACATATCTGGAGTTGTGCATGATAGCTGTATCATCTGCATACAGCACATTTTGCACTTGGCTATTGATACTTGGCAAATCATTGATGAAAGATACAAAGAGTAATGGCCCAAGTATAGACCCTTGGGGTACACCAACACATATTTCACTGTAGTCTGAAAATACACTGTTTATTACTGTACATTGCTGTCTACCTGTAAGATAATTAGAAAACCATGCCAACTCCTTACCTGTAACACCCAATTGAGATAATTTGGATAATAAAATTTGATGGTCAACCGTATCAAAGGCCTTTTTTAGATCGAGAAAACACGGCACCAGTCAAATCACCATTATCCATGTTACTAAGGATGTAATCAGTAACATCAATAGCTGCTGTTAAGGTGGAATGCCTAGGCCTAAAGCCTGACTGGGTGTTGGTAAGGAGGTTATTGTGACATAAGTGATTATATAGCTGGGTATGTATTGCTCTCTCAAGAATTTTTGAGACCACTGGGAGGACAGAAATGGGTCTGTAGTTCCCACACTCCTTTTGCGAACCATCTTTAAATATGGGAGTGACTATAGCCGTTTTCCACTCTGTGGGGATGATGGGGGATGTGTCGCTTGTATCAGGGATGTTCTAATGCTTTTTTTTACCGTTTTTTCTTGTTTTTCGGGTTGTTTTATTTAAAACTTGGTTGACACACTACCGTGTGTCTTAATACTGGTTGAATAGCACCGACAACATTGTTGGTGTAATAATTCTTTCAAATTATTATTTACTTCTGACCAGAAGAAACCCAAAACATCCTACACTGTTGCCTATAAAGTTGGAATATATTTTTTTTTTCAGATCCAATCTTAAAACATATTTCTATTTGAACACCTCAGTAATCATATTAGAGTAGGTGAATGATTACATAATGAGTGCCCACTACCCAGGTGAAGTGAATCCATGCATAATTTTGAATTACGTAACAATGCCTTTTTTGGGAGCTATAAAAGGCCAGACGTCAGTTGTTTGTTCCTGTTCCATGCTCCAAGCCTGTGTGCAACGAGCCCCCGTTTTTCAGAGTTGGTTATTACGTTTACAACAAAAAATGACACAGAGGTTCCCTAGGTTATGCCTCGTCCAACGGCATTGTCAATACGCCGAAGAGTGCTTGCACTCCGACGGGAAGGGTACAAACAATCCAAAATCGCTGATTTCCTCGGGATATCGCAGAGTACGGTCTGTAAAATCCTCAGACCTCATCGAGAGCTTCAGTTCAGTTTAGTCACCATAAACGTGAAAATTAAGTACATAAATTGATCAAGGGTAGGCTGACCAAATCAGGGCAGGGCTCGAAATATATTGGACAACTCTAATAAAAACATTACGTAATAATAAGTGCGAAGACGTAAGGACAACGAAAAAGACAAAGAAATGGGCAAGACAAGACCCGACAAGAATGTGAGACCAGACAGTACGTGGCAAAGTCAATTTAGAGTTATAATTTAACTACTATATACTAGATAATTACAAAAGAGAAGGAATATAACAACAATAATATAATACAGTACTAATTATTGAGCCAGTACAGCATTTCACGTTACAAGATCCATGAAGATTCTAAGGGTCATGTCACATAAGTGAAGAGACACAGATTCGAACCATATTAACCCCCCCAAAAAAAATAAAATAATAAAATAAAATAATTAAAACAAAGAATACAAATGGAAAGTGAATGTCTTCTCAGCAATATTCAGTGATCTGGATGGGCTTTAAGTGAGGGAACATTCAATGATAGCGTGATAAAAGATAGGCCTTAAAACTAGTATTAAAATAATCTGGAAAGTACAGTTACGGATCTAACCATCAATTTCATTCAATTTCTAAGGTGCCCCGTCGCTAATGTATGCCTTGCGAGATCGGTAACAAAATTATGAGGTCTTACAAAGAGAAAGACCTGGTCCGTATGAATGAATAACATTTGATTTACAAAAATAATAGAAGACATATTATTTATTATACTTTATACATAACGAGTGCCCTTCTAATGTTTATGCATGTCGTAAAACAGAGTTTTTAATTGGGCAAGATAAAGGTGATGAATAGGCAATAGTGAGAGTTGGTGCACAGACGAACGATATTCTTTTGTTAATATGAGTTGATTGTAAATTACACTATTATTATCGCCCAAACTAAATACAATATTGAATGTGGGGTAATACAAGACTAGAAATAAAGGTGAAAAACAATGTAGTAGATGGCAGTATATTTTAAAATCTAAAAAGAATTCCTGAGTATTTAGAAACTCTATTCGTAAAAGTATTTTTGGCGTTCCAAGCTAGGGATCGGAGAGTATTATGCCAAGAAATTTGTATGTGAGCCTTTTAGAAGTGGATGTTATCCAATTCATAAAGTACATTATTGGTATCTGTCCAATAAAGTACAATATTGAATGTGGGTTAATAAAGACTAGAATAAAGGAAAACAATGTAGTAGATGGCAGTAATGTTAAATCTAAAAAGAATGCCTGAGTAGTCGAAACTATATTCGTAATAGAAGTATTGTGGTCGTTCCAGTCAGAGATAGTCGAGTATTTATGCCAAGAAATTTGGTATGTGAGACTTTTAGAAGTGGAATGTTATCAATCTCCATTAAGGTACACTTATTATTATCTGCCCAAACTAAATTACAATATTGAATGTGGGGTTAATACAGGACCTAGAATAAAGGGAAACAATGTGTAGATGGCAGGATATGTTTAAATCTAAAAAGAATTCCTGAGAATTTAGCGAACTATATCGTAATATAAGTATTGTGGTCGTTCCAAGTCAGAGAATCGTCGAGTCTTAGTGCCAAGGAAAATGTGTATGTGAGACTTTTAGAAGTGGAATGTTATCAATATATAAAGGTACACTTATTATTATCTGTCCAACCTAAATTACAATATTGAATTGGGGTTAACAAGACTAGAATAATAAGGGGAAAACAAGTAGGAGATGGCAGTATATGTTTAAATATCTAAAAGAATTCCGGTATTTAGGAACAGATTCGAATTAAGTTGTGGTCGTTTCCAATCAGAGAATCGTCGAGTAATGCCAAGAAATCTGGTATAGGTTAGACTATTACTATTTAGAGACAATTTATTTGCTTTAAGCCTTGTAGACAATTTTAGCAATTGCAAGATTTGTTATTGTTATCTGGAAGTAATTGGTTGTCATCGGCCGTAACCAATAAGGAGAAAAATTTAAGAAAACAAATTATTTAAATGTTAGAATAAACAATAAAGGTCCGAAAACAGAGCCTTGTGGACTCCGCAGTTAGTGTTAGATGAGTAGAGTTATAAGAATAAATGAGACAATTTGTGATCTATCAGTAAGATAATTCCTGAACCACTCGAGGGCATGTCGCGAATACAGTAGTGAGTACGCTTGAACAGAAGGAATGTCATGGTACTCTGTCAAACGCCTTCAAGAGGTCCAGGAAAACCCCAATGTATAATTGTATTATCGAGGATTAGTTACCTAGTATTATATGCTTGGAGAATTGCAATGAATGAAGAATGGTTTGGACGAAAGCCCATTGAGAATTGTGAAGCAAATTTAAGTCTAGGAAATAAAAACTAATAATCTAGTATGAACTATACTCTAAGATTTTAGAAACGTCGAAGCACTGAAATGGTCTATAGTTCGAGGGGTTCATGCTGATGAATTTTATTAGTGGAACACTCTGGCAATATTTAAACTGATTAGGGACAACCCGAGAAGATAAAGATAAGTTTAAAATGTGAAATAAGGGGGGGGAGCAATTATCGATACAGATTTAATGATATCTGGTTTTAAGTCATCATAGCACTACTTTTTCAGATTCCCACAATAAAACATCTGGAACAACCTACTGGCACAAGATGGGGCGCACTCGACCACATACCCTGAGATCGACGGCACTTGCCCTGTGCTACTAATGTACAGAATATGCTTGCCCTGTATGGGAAAGGTCAACCCATGCCAAGAAGCTTAACTCAGCGTTAAATGCCTCCTGCCTTCGTCCAACACCAACGGAGAACTTATACATCCTACCAGGAATTGCTCCACCAGACATCCGTCGTAGTGTAGCGAGCATGCAAGAGCGTAGCTGCCAAGTATCTAATGTGAAGCACCCTATGTCTGGACAGATACCCGCTGTCAACCGCCTTAAATCCAGAGAGAGTTTCTTAAGCAAAGTCCAACCTCTTGAAACAGTCTCTAATGAGCTTAAGAGAGTCGCCTTGTGGAAAGAAGACTTGCCATCACATCAACCAAGTAAGATCTATTGGTATTGAACCTGGTGAGCATCGCCCACCGGGACCTGACTCCTCATGGGCTAAATGGCGATGCCTTAACAGATTGAGAACCAGAATTGGCCGATCTAAGGTTTCCTTGCAGAAGTGGGACTACCTGGAAGCAGATCGGCACATTTCCTGTGGTTGTGGAACAGCACCACACACAATAAAACATCGCTTGGTCTGCCCACTGCTGGAGCAACAATGCACAGACAAGGACCTTGCGGAATTCATTGAAGCAGCCAGACGTTGTACCCATCTCTGGATGGATCATATTTGAGAACCACTGTGTTTGGACACGATAAGAAGAACCAACTATAGGCATATCTCTATTTTACCAGCTATTTCATCGAATATCATAATATTCTAACTCCCAAGCAATTCGGTTTTAGGCCTAAACGATCTACGCATACGGCAGTTAATGAACTTAAGTGCTTAATAACTGACAACTTGGAAAAAATATACACGGTTGGTATCTTTCTTGATTTAAGTAAGGCCTTTGATACCATAAATCATAACATTCTTTTGCGGCAAGCGGTATATACACGACGATCGTGTACACAATTAGCAAATCGGTATATACACGACGGCTCATTTGATTGCGTCCACGCGTGCACCAGTTAACGAGATTCATAGATGGAGCTTGCGACTTTTTGCTATGACTATGTCTGACCTGAGTTAAAGAGCTATCAGGGGTGATTTGCCATTTGGTCTAATCCCACTTGGTCTAATGACCATTTTGTCTAAATCCAATTGGTCTAATACCATTTAGTCTAATAACCATTTAGTCTAATAACCATTTAGTCTAATAACCATTTAGTCTAAGAACCATGTAGGCTAATATTCATATTGAGTTAATGGCCATTTTTCTAAATCCAATTGGTCTAATACTTTGTCTAATAACCATTTAGTCTAATAACCATTGTGTCTTACCCTTGTAGTCTTATATTCATCTGGTTTAAAACTCATATCGTAAATATCACTATGTCTATAAGCGAGTAGTCTAATTGCCAATGGTCTAATATCTATTTGGTCTAATCTCCATTGGTTAATATCCATCTGGTCTAATGTCCATTTGGTCTACTTATCCATTTGGTCTAACACCATTGGTCTAATTCTATCGGCGTCAATGGGTAATAGACCAAATAGATACTAAACCAGGTAGACATTAGACAAAGGGATATTGGACCATTGGGTGGTATTAGACCAAGGATATTAGACAAAATGAGTATTAGACAAGATTGATATAGACCAAATGGAATTGACCAAATGGGGTTTGGGTTAATTAGACAAATGGTAGTAGTGGACGAAATGGCATTAGACTAGATGGGCATTAGACAAAAACTATTAGACATTTTGGTTGTTAGAGAATGCGTTAGAATTAATGGTTATTAGACAAATTTGTATTAGAGAATATGTGTTTAGACAATTGATAGTTAGACAATGGCTATTAGCCAAGGGATTAGAACCATAATGGCAATAAACCGCCTATCAGGTTCTCATTTCCGGTTTATACACTCGGATGCTCTGAATATTGGAAGCCGTATCTATGCTACTATAAAATTAAATCAAAGTCCTTACACACAAAGTGATTGAGATCAGCTCACCCCCTACCCGGTCTAATTAACAGGATAACCGCGCACAAACAAAAAATAGTGAAGCCATTTCTCCCAATCTCCACGATCTGCGACCTGCAACCTCATTGGTAGATGAGATCTCATCTGCAATGTGCAATGATACCAGCTGATAGCGGTCCCATATCTGACAACGTTAAAGACCAAGTAACAAACGATGTCTTACAACGCCATTGCGGCTGATAATGCCAAGACATCCACATACATCAAGACACTGAGGAGAACCAGCGAAAAGCGACCAGACTTAGTAATAACCTGATGACAAAATTTATGAACTCGACACAATATAGCCGCCGAAAACAAAAAAAAACTGACTACTCATCCATGGAGTAGAGGAAACACCCTCAGAGGAAACCATAAACAAGGCCATAAACACCTTGACAAATGGGCAATCAACATAAAACAGCACGCACATTGATCGTACCCATTAGAAGGGCTATCGCTTCATAGTATTTCTACCTCTCCACAACATCGTCATTTTTTCTTGAATTTTTCCCCAACTTTATTTGTATAGTTTCGCGTCCCCGGTTCTTTTGAGAAGGCCTACCCACACACCTCGATGAGTCTATCAAACCAAAGCCGCGCAGATAATTGTAAAGTTCGTTTCTTATGAGCAACGCCGCTAGTCTTCCAAAACAAGAGAAAACTAAAGCATACGGGTGTATCCATCACGAAAACCTCAATGCCAAGACGACAACAGCTACTGAAAGAAGCCTCAGCAAATGAAAGAGTGGACGCTGAGTGGACTAGTGAGGCAGGTAATTTGTCTCCCAGCAACGGCAAGCGATTAACTCTCACCACCTTAAAAGACTTAAGCAAACTTGAATGAACCTTACTTTACTTACTACCACGACAATACCTCAGGAACCTTATGCCTGAATTTCAAGTCAGGAAATTTCTCTTTTAAACTATGTGCTAAAAGTGGTATGATAAGCTTGTTTGGCATTTTGTCATAATGTCGTATGAAATCTAATTAAAATTCATATTCAATCGTCACTGGCATATTACTAGGCTCACTGTATATGTGTACTTGCTGTTGTTCGTTCAATTTAATGACCTTTTAATACTTCAAGTGATGCTATATAGACCAAAAAATTGCTTATATGTTGACAACCTGTACACTCTAATATATTCCCAGGGTACAAAAATACACAGTTCAATTGGTTCCTTTACCACACACACAACATTGTGACACAATTGCTTTAAATAAGACACTCACATAAAGTGTAAAACGGTGTTTGGAATATACTCCTGAAAGTAATGTATTGTTTCTGGAGTTTTTTGTTACGTCATATTATTTCGAGCATTGTATAAGCGTATATGGATATAGATAAATTGTAAACAATGTTGTTCACTCACATAGATAATAAGCTTAATTGTGGAGAGTGATGCTGGTTACTTATGGTGCCAATTTTGATAATCACACACACTCCAGGCCTTACGTTATTAAAACAGGTCATAACTATGATAACATCTCAAGTTAATGCAATGTTTCATATATATGTTCATATGTTGCAATTATATTTTGCATATATATTTCACCTTATATCAACATGTCCACATCTATGACACATCCTCAGGTTTATTGCAATGTGCATATAAAGCCTTATTGGCAATGTGCATTGTAAATCCTAATAGTATTTCACTTATAAAAAAAATGTCATTACTATGATATCATCATCCTACTTCCATTTGTAATTGTCATAAAATGCTATATATATGTCACTTATAAAATACGTCATTACCATGAGCTAATCTCAGCTTATGGCAGGGTCATATAATGGTTATATAGTATTTCATTATAAAAAAATAGCCATTACTATCATCCTCAACTCATTGCAATGTTTCATATAAATTGCTATATATATGTTCACTATAAAAACATGTCCTAACTATGATAAGCATCCTCAGTTACTGAATGTGTCATATAATTCCTATGTATAATTTGTCCTATAGCATTTCATGATTGGATTATAGTTACTGCATTTTTGATGTTTTAATAAATGCACGGAAAACCGAGATTGTGTCCGTGGAACTTCACACATTACTCGAATGGTATATTCCCCATAACACGTTTTGCTTCTTTTTCATCCGTTGCTAATTGCATTCTCCGTTTCCCGTGCTACCAGACGGGTGTGTGTGATTCCTCTGACAAATTCTGCTATCGTACGTAGACACATATATCATTTGTGTTCTTCATTTTCAGTTAACAAGTGCTTTTGTATATAAATGCTTTACAACATGCTTGTTAAAAATATTATTATTCATCATGTCAAAATATGGTTTGTATTTTTTAAAGTGAATATATCTCATTCATCATGTCAAAAATACGATTGTACTTTAAATGTTAAAATGTCCTTGCAGTCTACTTAGTCAAAGCCAATGTACCAAATTCAACTGGTAAGTCATATAATTGATATATCTATTTCACTTATACAAATATTCATAATAACGATAAACATCCTCAGCTTATTGGAATGTGTCATATAATTCCTATCTATATTTTGTCCTATACCATTTGAATGATTTGAATTATTATCTAATCTGCATTTAGTCTTTAATAAATGCACGGAGTACCGAAGCGTGTGCTCCGTGGAACTCTCACACACATACTCGAACTGGTCTATCTCCCCATATAACATCGGTTTTTTTTCATCCGTGTTTAAATTCATTTCTCCGTTTACCTGTTATACCAGAACGGGGTTGGTGATGTCCTATGACAATCTTGCTATCTACGGAGACAACCACATATCACTTTGTGTCTCCATTTTCAGTTAACAAGTCTGTTAACTTAAATGCTTTCCAAACATGCTTGTTTAAAAAATTCCTTATCAATCAATGTCAAAATATGTTGTACTTTTTAAATGTGAAAGATATATCATTAATCTGTCAAAAAATCGATTGTACTTTTAAATGTTTAAATGTCCATGGCAGTCTACTAGTGCAAATCCCTGTACAATTCAACTGTAATTTTCATAAAATTGATATATATTATTTTACTTATAAAAATATGTCATAATAACGATAACATCCTCAGCTTATTGGAATGTGTCATATAATTCCTATCTTATTTTGTCCGATATCATTTCATGATTGAATGATTTATCGTAACTGCATTTGATGTTTTAATAAATGCACGGGGTAACGAAGAGTGTGCTCGTGGAAACTCTCACACACATACTCGAACTGGTATAATCTCCCCATAACACGTCTGTTGTTTTTGTTTTTTTCATCCGTTGCGGAATTGCATTCTCCGTTCCCTGTTACCAGCACGGGTGTTGGTGTGGTCCTCTGGACCAACTTCTGCTATCTTACGTTAGACAACCACATATCACTTTGTGTCTCCATTTTCAGTTAACAGTCTGTAACTTAATGCTTGTTAAAAATATCTTATTCATCATTGTAAAACTATGGTTTGTAATTTTTAATGTTAAAAAATCTTATCCATTAATGTTAAAATGTTAGCAGATACTTAGTCAAAATATTAAATGTACAGTTCAACTTACCACTTTTTGCAAACATGCTCACTCGTCCTGGTATATTCCACCAATTATCATGTTCAGGAAGCGCTGATAAATTCGCCTTTTGTTTTTGCCTAGTATACAGCACGCGTGTTGTGTGGTTCCTCTGTCCAGTTCCTCTATTATAAAGACACTTCTAGTGTTGTATTCGTGTCTTTATATTCAGTTATAGGTATTGTTTAAAATTTCTTGATACTGCTAGTCCATCATGTCAAATACGCTTTGACTTTTAAATGCTAAAACTGTGGTTGATATGTGAACTATTGTACTTACCATTTATTCCTTTGCATCAACTCGTTTGGTGATTACTTTATAAAATACTTTGCATGCATCTGTTTTTATTGCTTAATGATAATCATACCTGGTACCCTTTGAGCTTAAACATGCATTCAATGCTGCAAGTTTGGCGGTTTTGACTTTCCTGACTCATTCATTGGTTGCACTCCAAATATTAACTATCAATATCGTATTCGTTCATGTATGATCTGGTATGTATTGTTTAAATGTTAAGGGTAAAATCTGGTATTACATGGCATATGTCAACAAATTATCCATAACAACTGCTCATCTCATGAGCCGTGATGATCTCCTCAAGGCAAAATCGGACACTTGGTATTGTCGGGAGTGCAATGGAAATGTATTTCCTGATAATCACATCATAGACGATGATGAATTCATTCATGAAATGAATCAGATTAATATGATATAATATAAACTATACCGAAAACTTCATTCACGAAAAAAATAAATAAATTTAATATAAGAATTGATGGATTCTGATGATAATGTCTGATTCCTAACAAACTAATGAATAATAAAGACATTGCATAAATGTAAGTACTACTGTAGTGACATTTAAATGATAAAGTAAAAAACAAGAAAGTGACCACTGTTAGTATAATACATATCAATTCCCGTAGCTTAATTAACAACTTAATTCCATACTGATTATCTTCTTCCTAACCCTCAACCAAAAATTCCCTTGTAATTGCCTTCAGCGAGACATGGTTTGGTGATAATAACGCCCCTCCTCCGCTAACTCACATCAATGCTCTACGGCTTGTGCATCCGATTGATTACTGAAGAGAGGTGGAGGAGGTGCGTTGTATATGACAAGCTAAACTTTACAATAGAAATGATCTAGATGCAAGTAGGAACGCGACTACGAATAACTCTTGTCGTCGAAATCGATTACTCAACCAAAACATAGCATCGTGGGTTAATCTACAGACCGCCAGACGAACCAACCCTCTTTTCTTGTCAACTTGTCAACATCCACCAATCTATGACAAAAGAGAACAAACCATCTTCATATGTGGTGATCATCTGCATCAGTGTATCCCCTGACGAACAAACCGTACCAGATTCCACCAAAACAATTACATAATTGAAACATTTTTACAAATGTTCTTGACAAATATTACACAGGAATACTTTCAGTGAATAACGGACCATTTCATGTTTTAAAAGTTATAAATAATATTTAAACACAGAATAAAATAATAACTCTAACATTGCAAAATTCGACATACAGAAGATTAACAAAACTAACATAGAAGCCCTGGAAATTGAAACTTACAAATACCGATTGGAACGATGTTGTTTACACAATGATTCAGCAAATGACTCGTATAACATATACATGGCTAAATTCTCCCAATTAAAACAAACACATCCTCAATGTTAGGGAAAAGATAAATAACCGTAAAGATAATAAACCCTGGAGTACGCGGGAATTATAAATCATCAAAAATAGGAACAAATGTACAAAAGATACATCAAATATCGGGATTGAAAATACAATAGACATGGAGACAGATATGCAGCCAGTCGCGGAAGGGAACCTTTGACCTAAAGGACCTTTATCTCGAAAATATTCTAGACATTTTTTCATATATAAGGCTACTTTCAAATGTTCAGCTCAATCGGAGCATTTTGAAAAATTTCGACTGACCTCTTAATGACTTGACTCAAAATATTTCAACATGCTTAGAATATCATCAGGATCATGTCCATTCAATTTCAGCTTAATCGGAGTAGTTTCCAAATTTGACCTTTGACTAGACCTTTGACCTCAAAAATATTTTCAACATGTTTAGAATGTCATAAGGATCATTTCAGTAAAATTTCATGCGCAATTGGACCATTTTGAAAATTTGACCTTTGACTCTTAATGACCGTTGACCTCGGAAAATGTTTAACATGTTTAGCATGTCATCAGGTCATGTCCAGCAAAATTTCAGCTTAATCGAGGGGGGGGGGGGGCCCAAGCAAAGTTGAAAATTGACTTTGACCCCTGGATGACCTCACTGACCTATATGGAATTTAAAACATGCATCTGTGTAGTAGCATAAATATCCACCTTGCCATTGTTAGATATGATTTTTTGAAGATAATTTTAATACCAGGCCGGAAAGCCCTTTAATGAATTTGATCGTCATGACGGGCATAACTTTATAAAGGTCCCGAGCTGCTTCATATCCAGCGGTCATGTTCCAGCAAATAATCTGTAGGAGGAGTAGCATATTTGGTGTGTTGAAATCAACGTTTTGGCTCCTGTGCCTTGACGATGACCTGACCCCAAAACAAGTAGGTTAAATACGCGGGAGTGGTCAGTGATGTTGTGGTCCAAGTCCTGTAAACATTGATTAAAGTATGTGGCAGACAAGAAAGAGCAAATGAAGTTGACCGGAGTTGAAGAAAGGAAAAGAAAGAAACCTTACAGAAACAAAGCACAGTGAAGCCTCGCTGATGCAAAAACTTGAATATATAAATACAGAAATAAATCACTCATGCAAGAGTATATTTCATGTAAAAAGTACTAAGATAAAATTTAAACGCCCATAAAAATAATATCAACATACTTTAGCGATAATTAATGACCATTTGGGTAAAACACCAAAGGAACAACCCATCATACTCATTGACGGGTTGATCAAAAATTACAAATCCACATGACATTGCCAGAAATTCAACCCAAATTCTTTGCGCGATAGGCCCGAAAACTTGCCAGCAAAATCAAAACACCACGGCATGCAGGTTTCAGTGGTTTCTTCATAATTCCTTCCTAATAACTCATCTTTTTTCGCCAATCTCGGAAAAAGAAATTATCGAAATCCCAAAAAAGTTAATTAAAAAATGCAAAAGTCCGGTTTGGATGATGTACATCCCGGTGTTGTCAAGAGCATTGATACAAAACTATCTCCAAAACTCTTGTTAATATTTCACCGTTCGCTTTCTAGTGGTATCTTTCCCTCCTCTCTCAAGATCGCAAAAGTCATCCCTATCTACAAGAAAGGACGACCCCAATTTATCTAACTACCACCCGATTTCTCTCCTACCCTGCTTTTCTAGGGTCTTGAGCGCCTGATCGACCATAGACTCGACAAACTTTATTGGCTAAAAACATCCTGCAACAAGACAACCAATACGGATTCAGGACAAAAAAACATACACAGATCTTGCTCTACTTGAAATATATCAAAAAAATTTCTTGCTCTCTCGCCTAAAGCTCACACCATAGGAATCTTCCTTGATCTTTTAAAGCCTTCGACACTATAGACCACGATTCCTTATTTGCTAAACTTTACACTCCTATGGTTGTACGTGGAACTCCTCTTAAACTACTTCAAACTATCGCCAGGATGAGGGAAACAACTGACTCCTTAATCATCACTCTTCGGATTCATTACCAGTTTTCATGCGCGGTGTTCGACAAGGCTCTATACGTGGTCCTCTCTCTCCTTATTATTTGTTAAAAACCGATTTAACTAATGCTTCAAAACATTTGTCTATGTTCTATTTGCCGTGATACAACATTTTCCTTTTAAATCCGGACATGAATACATCATCCAAAACTTTTAATAGGAATTCCAAACATGTTCTAACTGGTTCAAAGCAAAAACTGGTCGCTTCTAACTACAAGTCAAAACTAATTATATACATGTTTTTAAAACTTTTAAAAACAAAAAAACTAAAAAAACACCAGGATCAACACAATATGACACATTCCATTAGTCATGTTGCCCTACGAATTTTTAGATGTTACAATCGATAGTAAATTAAGATGGCATTATCACACACCAAAATCACAAATAATTTCCAAAGGTGTCGGCATTATTAGGAAACTTCAACATACACTCCCCTCAAATATTGTAGTCTCACTGTATAATACACTTATCCTCCCTTACATCTCATTGTAATAGTGAAGGGGCGTCACAGATTCTAAACACCACAAACCTATGCCCATGGACCAGCACAGAAACAACTAAGCGGGATAAAATCGTCAGGCTGCAAAAAAGAGCAATTTCCATGTGCGGCAATTAGCCTCACCTTCCCACTCCAAAACCATTATTTCTTCTTAAACCCTGAACATATTGATATAAATAAACTCCAAATGCGCTTTGCATGTACGGTATTTACAGTAAGCTACTACCTATTCTTTCAATGGCTTATCACAAAAAAAAACAGCGAAGAGTCCAGCTATAAAACAAGGAATGCTCTCATTACCAGACTCATAAATGCACTTCGTCGCTAACCCGAAATTTATTTGTTATGTAGGCCCAAAAGTATGGAACAAACTTGACACCTCACTTACAACATACAAAACCTTAAATAGCTTTAAACTTAAATATAAGAAAAACAACTAATTATTAATTTAAATTATGAATAATGCGACTCATGCACGTTTTTGACTTCTTACATGTGTTCGGTGTATGTGCTTCCTTGTTTTGGATTACACATCCTTTACCTTAGGTCTGTCCTTGTCCCTGTATCGTTATGTTCTGTTCGTTTTCTGGCCTGTTCTTGTCCCTATATTGCTATATGCTTAACTTCGATGCATTTATTTTTGTATCTTGATGGTAAAATATCAAGTTTTGTTCTATATACGAGGGGTAAGATCAAAACGTAAGCCCCCTGGGGTTATTTTGATCCTTCCCCGTTCAGACTTTGTCGTTATAATTACTCCTTACTATTATTGCTATTACGTGCATTTTGTATTACACTTGCCTGTGATTAGAAGTAATCATGCTTAACCTAATTATTTTATTATATCACTGATCATGTGGAGTTGTTATCTGATCAAACATTACTCTGCCATATTATCTTTTTGATCATATCTAACATGAATAATTTATATTATCACACAATAATGAGCATGTAGTGATATTGTCTAAAAGACTTGGTTATTGATGCTTTGTTATTTGTATTATATGAACATGTCTGAATGAATAAAGTTGAATCTGAATCGAATCTGAATATTTCTTATTCTTTCTCTTATTTCTTCTTATTTATGTAAGCATTGAGTTGAGAGATGTGTCCTGGCCAAAATGAGAGAAGCAAATATAGTGAACACCGAGAAATAGATTCTTGAAAACTCCTTCAAGGCAGCCTCAAAGTCAATCACTAATAGTCCGTAGAAAATGATATCCCAGTCCTCTATAACACGAAATCTTAATGAAAAACCCTTGTCTTGTGAAGTTTAACATGTTGGTACTCATATTGACAGCCGCGACAAACAGTTACACAAACTACTTTGGAACTTAGGAATAATTTAGTTTTATACTGTGAGCGATTCTTGTGTGAGCACAGTTAAAGTTACAAGTGTCGCTGCAGAGTAAACACTGAGTACGGGTGATTGGTTATGATAACCAGATCCCGACATGAATAGGGATTATCGTAGATCGTCCAGGAAATAGATGTCCGGGATTTTCCCGATGTAATCCCACAAAAACCCCTAAACCAAAGTGTTTAATCCCACAATGGCACCAGCTTTTGGGAAATTTTCCTTCAATTGGGTCATGTGATACCACAAAATTCTTATTCTTAACACATAAACCCTGACTCTTTACCGCTCATTTTAGCCCAAAGGCGTTAATACCCATAGGGGTATTTTTAGCTTGATCATGAAAATGTCTAAACTTCTTGAACCACTTTTTTCCCTATTTAGTACAGTGCAGCATAGACACATTGCAATGCATTATGGGAATAGTCAAACAAGTTCAAAAACACCCCTCGACCCGCATGCTCAGTAAAAAAAACATCATTTCATCATACATAAATAATATCCAAGTTAGTATCGAACTCACCCAGCTTTAATTGATTTGCCGGTAGTAATCACCTTTTTCGACGGTCGTGTATATACCGTTTTGAGTTCTGGCAGCACGACATGTCGTGTGTATATTACTCACTTCCTTCTTTTGCATAAACTTACAACTATGGATCAGAGTCCTCGCTAGCATTGGATCAGAAGTTAGCGTTCTGGGGTCCGTTCCCCAAACACGTACTTACGACACTGTTAGTCTACCTTTATACTAAGTAATGCGAAATTCTACTAAGTTCCATAATTGCGTTTCCGAAAACTAGTACGGGAAATACCTCACAACTAAAATTTACGACTGGGGTCTACGTCGATACTAGTGTGACTTAGTTACACAATACATTGCACGCGTTCCCCAAACTGACACGTAATGCAGTTGTGAACTAAATCTGACCAAATATTACGCACAAAACTACGTCTACTCGAGGGTTGACTTAACACACACGTAAGTTATTGAAGGCTCACTCAGAGTTTTGGAAATGTAATCTTGTGTGTGTATTAATTAAAAATAGTTAACTAGAACCAAATATATTGACCTAAAACGACCAATTCATAAGTTTGAGATGAATCGGATTTTTCGTTTTGATGCAGTATACATTTATGAGTGCCATAGGATAGGCCTATAACAAAAATTCCGGTTCCGGAATTTTATAACAAAGTTGTGATTTAGATATTTTACACAGAAATTAATATACTGCAAAAACTGGAGTGTTAGGTTTAACACCATGGATGTTAAATTTAACACCTTCCTGGAATCAATAGGGGACCACACCAACTGGTATTATATTTACACAATTTCAATGTATTATATGACACTGCTTGGTGTTAATGTTACTTATTTTTTTTTTATTTCAGACATATTTAAAGAGGGTAGCCGAGATCAGTGAACCAGCACTGCTTTACACAAGGGCCCTTTACACCACATATCAGTGTTGATTACTTTTTTAACACTGATGGAGCCAAATTGACACTACTTGTGTTAATTTAACACCCTCCTGGAATGAATATACAGGACCGCACCCTCTGGTGTTACTTAAAGGTCCATGGTCCGATCGCTAATAGCCTCGTCTCCAGGTACCCCAGATTTTACCGGAAGTGGTCAAAATTTTGGTATCAGAAGAAAGCTACTATTTTTCTCATTTACCCTGTGAAATCTTAGGGCTAAAAGATGTTTGGTTTGGATGTTATGAGCGAAAATATGCCCCATTTTGGTCGACCAATATTAATTTTACACAGTACTCTATGGGGATTACAAAATCACGTTTTAGCTCTCATTTAAAAACGGGTTGAAATATCGGCGCAAAACTTTACAGATGGGGGTTTGGGGTGAGGGTCATTCTAATTAGATGAAAAATTTATAGACTTAAATCGGGCCATCCCCCTTTAACATTAAACATTGGTGTTAACATTTATATTTGTAACGTCTGACATTTTAGTAGAAAATGTTTGATTTTGCTATTGTTTGCTTCTATTGTAACTGCTTACCTCTAACATTTCAAACATCTCATAAGCAGAACAACAAAATTCATAATTAAAATTGTGCAGCAACACCGAGCGGTATTAAATTCTATATTTCAACATCAGAACACTGACAAGCTTGACACCAATTTGGTGTTAACATTTTAACACTCCATTTTTTTGCAGTGTATATGGACAAGCATTATGTACATGCAAAAAAAACACGATTTGTCTGAAAATTCATGGCGCCAACATCGGGAAAGCCTTTAACACCGTTTTCATATATGTGTAGCTTGATGTAATCATGGCAGCGGTGGTGGTCGTAATCTATAGGAGGTAGAAATGTGTCCCGAACGACAAATTCTGAATTATATAAACCCACCGGATCCCTTTCCAAAAATGTTTTAGAATACTATAGGCCTACACCATAATTGATATATTATATGACATATTGGAACACCGTCTTAAAGGCACTAATAGTACAGTAGATTCCTAGGATGGTTATAGCTGAAAACTCTGGGGAAAGTAAAATATTAATAATAATAATAATAATTAAAAAATTACAAAATACAGACTGTTCCCATCAAGGTATCTCATTCTTGGTGATTATGTATCAGAATTTATATCTGCAGTAACATGTTTGGAATTTTGAAGATGGGTCAAGCTTTTAGATCGTTTTTTTTTTTCTGTAGCCAATATCTAAAAAAAATATCTAAAATGTTAAACATGGGCAAAATTACTTTTCGGACAGCATGTATTATTTTCTACCAAGGAAATCACGTTTTTAAATGTTTTTGCCACCAGCACTACAACAACTACAACTACTGCTGAAGAAGAAGAAGCAAATGGAAACATTAAATACAATAAACAATAAGATAACTTAGATTGCAAGATGATCACTGCATGTATACAGAATATGTCAAAAAGAACCCTATCCAAAAAGAACATCCATTTTTGGCTACTGAATGAATACAAAGCTTTTTTTTTGGGGGGGGGGGCTCTTTGAAACTCAAATGAAAATGACAGAAATCGGAAATAAAGTAACCCAATGGTGAGAATATTCACCCAACGACACAGGTGTATACCTTGTCCATACATGAACCTATAGTAATGTATGGTAAATGAATACAGAATACCCTTGCTCAAACCGTTTGTTTTACCTTGCATAGATGGAATCATTTTAAGATGTATTTTTTCACATTTACCTAGGAAAATATAATGTCTGTCAATTCTAACAAAGAAAACGATTTAATCTTCACCTTTAAAATTATTTTAACTTGTTTCTAGCAATATCCCCATACAGACTGGCCTAAAATATTTGGAACCAGAAGGGAATAAGATTATTACATCGACAGATTATAACATGGGCAGTATAGTCGTTCGCACAAGCAAAGCCGACGATAACAAATCATGCAAAATGTAAGGTTTTCACCAGTGTAACTGCCTTTTATATGATAGACATGGTCGTCCAAGTAATAATGCCTGTTAGTGGAGCGGTTTGGACTGCAAAATTGTCGACAACCCCTCCCCTCGGTACAACAAAACGCAACCACTTCTATTCGAAAGATAGTAATAAATAATTTAAAAAAATGATGGTTGTGGTCAAAAACTTTGGTGGCAGGGGTGTTTTTTGCGTCAAAAAATCACGTTTTTGAGCTAAAAACTTAAGAATATCAAGATTTATTATTTTTTAGCAAAACAAATTTTAATCATCATGCAATACTATCAATCTCTGACATTTATATTATAGATTTCTGTTTTATACAATATATAAAGGGTCTTGAATTTTAGCCCCAAAATCACCTTTTTTCCTAAAAAAAGCATCCTTTTTATCACGTGTCACCACAACGAGTATTACCTGAACCCTCTATGCAACGTATAAAACCTATATCAATAACAAAAAGGATACCATAAAAATAAGATTGTAATATTTTACCTTAAAAAATAAAAAATAATAATAATTTCGCTTAACTTGCAGCCCAAATTTCATTTTCGGCATAGAAATCATCCCTGCCACCAAATATTTCAACCACAACCATCATTTTCTTAAATCTTATATATTTATCCTTCAAATAAAGGTGGTTGTGTTTTGTTGTACGGTGGGGAGGGGTAACTCGAAAACTAGAGCACTTTCAAGGCTCGGCCGCTGCGCTATGTCTTTTTTAGTGTCACTAACCTTTGAATACATTCTATTATGCGAAATGGACAATAGCGAAGCACTGTCGCACACTACGGCGGTACGGTAAGTACGTATAGCCTGTTTCTAAAATTGAAAACGTAAATTGAAAGCAGCGTTTGAAAATTCTCAAGACTGAAATAATACCGAAATGCATTGTGGGAAAAGGGATGCGGCCCGTAGCGATTGCGTGTTCACTTTTCCGTGTTTGCGAGCACCGAAGTACCCGACAAAAACGTTCAATTTTCTCGCTAGGTTCTATAGGTTCAGACCCAATTACGGTACATATTTAAAACAAAACTAGTAACGGACCCTCTGATGCAAAAATCTCCATAGAACCCCTTCGTTTTTCGGAGATATTTGAGATTTAGTTTCATTTGCATGCATTCGCTATGACGGACTGATAACGTTAATCTCTCGCGCAGTACTAATTTAGATAATATTCTTCGGAGTCTGTGACACAGACTACACATTTTCCGCACCGCCGTAGTGCACACGCTCGCACACATTACACCCACAAATACTCCCAATCGTTTAATCGATATGAGGAGTAGAAGAGTCATAGAATGTTCGTAACTCTTGATGCGTATCACGAGCTAAGAACCATCTCAGCAGATGTTTGGGGAACAGACGCAAGTCGCAACTAATAGAAATCTTAACTTGTGCTGAGCATGAGTTGCGACACAACTTACGCATCAAGTTTGGGGAACGAACCCCTGTTAGACGTCAACGTATTCTCTTCAACAGCACCTTGCCCAGTTCAGTCCCATTACGTGTGGAGTTCCTCAGGGCTCGATACTAGGATCATTACTCTTTTATACGTTAACGACCTTCCACTCTGCTCTAAAATTCCAAACTTTATTTTATTTGCTGATGATAGGCAAAGTGGGCAAAATAATGCCGATTGAGGGATTTCACCCATAGAGCTCGGCAACCTCCATAATCCCAAATCTAGCATAAAACATCGGGCGTCCCTTCCCCCTTGGACAATTTAAATTATATATACAACAGGAAACTGTTCAACTACGACCGCGCGCCACTAGGAAAAAAATGCACCCCGATCGATATGGTGTCATCATAGCGCGATTAATACTTCCCCTGACAAGCATTTTACGCTTGCGCCTACAGTAGTCCCTTCTTTTTTGGCCCGAAATCCTTTTGGTTTGTAGAAATATAGATGCAATGTTTTTAGCTTCAATGTTTATTTTATCATTTATTAGAACATACACTTTTGAAACAGTGACACACGTATCCAACGGTGCGTTCAAACAAAAGGAGGATTAACATACAGACTTGCGATATACATGATACAATAAAAAGCAAAATGAACTAACAAACCCTTCAAACGCAGAATCCAAGGACATGAAATCAATACAAAGAACCAGGATAGGAACCGGTCGATTTTCAGAGAGTGAATCAAAATGAATCTGAAGTCGATCGATCCCCATCCACGATCCCCTATATCAACCCAAAATCCCAAAATCCTGGCCAGCCTGCACATTATACATCGAGATGAAAATGGAAATGGAAATTTAAAAATTTAATTTAATACCCCAAAAATACATACACACATACACATAAAGAACTACATATGTGCGCGTAGGCACATACACACACACACACCCACTCACGCATGCACCCTCATATTCTCTTGCCTCACATACATCACGCACATGTTTTCACATCTTAAAAATACACTTACAACCACATACACAGGGGGTGGTATATGGATGGGGCAAACATACAAAAGTTGTTACAGAGTTCACCACATTACACCACACACGCCACCACTAGAAATGCCAATTCATCACACACCTAACGTATATAAATACACAAAATATTGGTCTATACCTACAATAAACACAACACACACCTTAACACACAAGTATACTCTACCATAAATGCAAAAACCGTAATACACAGTATCAAATAACAATACGTCTTGAAAACTATCTGAAATACAATTTATAAAAATACATCTAATAAAAATGTCTTATAAATTGTGTCATATTCTGATGGTTAAGGGGAGGAAAATGTCAAGATTTTTGGTAACTCAGTTTGACTTACATTCATAAAATATATGTACATAACATCACGAATTCCCGACAAAAATAATACAATTGGAGGTGTACATTAACAAAATAAGGCATTTTATTTTTGCTGGTGTTGGTGCCATACGAAGAAAACGGGCGGATTTTCGCCAGGGCTTCATTGATCAAGCGCCCAATTTTGCTCTCCCGTACGTCAAAGTGATCACCAAACATCGTGTTGACTCGATGTTATTGCTGACCCTGCAGTAATAGTGATGGATTCATGAAAGTATAATAAAATTTGAAAATACGTTACAGAATGACATTTTTGTTTCATTTCGTTGTGTTTTTAATTATTATTGTCTAAAAACACATCCCGTCGCAGTTATAGGGAAGGGTAACACATCGATATGATGGTCACAACGACTTAAATTATGGATGGGTCATCACTTGACGTCACCATTTGCCTGCGATTTTGATTTGTCGGAATCGTTTTTAATTGGGCGGAAAATTAAAGGGGGCAAAATACTCAACAAATGTTGACAATTTTCACTTATTTTGATTTAGATTGTGATCTACGTTACTTAAGCTTCCATCCATACCAATTTTCCTAATGGGAGTTCAGAATCATGCCATATTCCTTTAAGGGTTTTCATCCTATCGCCCATGCACGTTTGAGTACTTTTGCAGAATTTTCAAAACTAACTTGTCATCTTACAATAACGTTTGTGTATAATCACATGCCTACCAGAAGGTGAAACTTTGGTCTAAGTTACTAGCAATGAAATGTAGCCACCACATCATGAGTGATCATGCGTACACAAGGATTCTTCTACGAGTTTTATGTATTCCTCAGTTCTGACTCTATTGAGAGATCTACACATGAATAAAAGTGGAGGATATCTTCAACCGAATCATTGCAAAGACGACATATACCTTCATCATTACTATTCTTAGACCATTTCTAACTCTGTACTCAAGTGGGGGTGGAGAGGTGTTAGACCAATTTTAAATTTCAATGCGCACCCATAGAAGTCAGGGCTACCCAATACTAATCGTTCCATATTAACGTGCAAATTCATGTTACATAATCAAAGAGAATATTTATTTCCCTGGGCTTTTTCGTGACCACTCCCTAACACCACTTTTTTATTCGATAGCTTATAAGACGCTAACCAGTGTGAATCTGTTAATTCATCCATACCATCGATAATGCTCTTTATGTAAGCAACCACACGGTTGCCCTTTTTTTAATAACCTCCTTTATAGTTTTAGTGTGGGGTTAAATGGGGTCCGTGCACCCCCCTGAAATATATTTCTAATCAAGGTCTCTTATCAGAAAAAAATGCATAGAAACGTACTATTTAAAAAAAAATCAAAAATTGTCCCACGTGCCATTTTTTTAGGTAAATTTATGCCATTGGAGCGCCTTCAGAACAATATAGTTTTTCACCGTATCTCAAAAAAAAGCAGAAATTGTTTTTCTAGAGCCATTATGAACGCTTGCCATGTATATCTGTATGTTTGTTTTTGCCTTCGGATCCAAGATGGTAGCCAGCATGGCCGCGTCAAAAGCGGCAAAGTTAAAGGGATTATTTAGGTCGTACACTTCATAAATGAGAAAATAAATTAAGGGAATATATGTCTTCGACTATTAAAAACTCATATCTGCGTTGTACTTAGTAAGTAATACTTAATATTCAAGATGGCGGCCATTTGTCCCGCTTCAAAATGTGTTAAAACTAAACTTACCTTATTGTCCCAAAATTAGGATGAAAATGTGAATTAAAGTAGTAGAATTGTGCGTTTGAGCAATTAAAACTTCCTAAGCTGGTATTTTTGTTTGGTTTGACTGTTTTTGAACTTAGATGGCGGGCTTAAATATCATCACCTAGGTCAGCAATCTTAAAAGCGTCTTTAGTAGCCGACATTTGAAATTAAAATACTACATAAATAAAATCGCAGTTATAGTACTAATGTACTATACATATTTTAATTTGCACTTTATCATTCTTGTCTGGGGTGCTATGGTCTAGATATGCGACAAAAATATGGTGAATTTTTTAAGTGTAATTGTTTTGAATGTGCAGTATGGACCGCCACCTTAGGGGGTTTTAACAAACAAAATTGCCGAGCTGTGTGTTTATACTCGTCAAACACATATATCTCATACTTTATTTTAGACTTTTATTATTATTGGGTGGTATGACATATCCAGTTATAAGGCAATTTTCCTGGGTTCAAAATATTCTTGATGTGGAGAATTTGTGTTGCATTGAATTTTTAGAATGCATATCAGTATACAAACAAATAATATGACAGAAGTTTCTTGTGGTCAAGACATACATCTCTGACTTATAATTTTTGATAATTATATTATTATTTTTTTTGACTATACAATTTAAATATTACAGGTATACATCGTTTTTATGCTTTACAGATCGTTGAGCGGCCAGGTTGGCTGCCATCTTGTATCCGAAGCCACGATAATCAACAAATGTGATCGACAAGATTTCACAATGGCTCAGAACAGCATTTGTATTTTTCTTTTTGTTGGAGATATGGTTGTTCTGCAATGGCATCCTATTTTGCATAAATTTTAACATAAAATGGTAGATGGGACAATTTTTTAGAATAATAGAAATTTCTTTCAGGGGGGTGCACGAGCGCCCGCTTCTAACCCCTAAACTATTAATATGATTATGATCAGAGAGGTTCCAAGAGAAGTGAATGCCAAGATATTTTAATTGTCAGATTCCTGTATAATCTGCTACCTAACCTCCAAATTTTATTTTATTATCTTCTTACGACAAACTAACATTTGATTTCTCATGGTGAAGAGGGTCTAAGCTTCCAGTTGATGAGGAAAAATGGGGGAGGCAATATCACACCATTGTTGAAGTTCGGATTCCTGTCAGCAATAGCACGTGCGGAGGGGGGTGGCATGCGGGGTTGCCCCAAAATAAGCAACCGATTTGGATGTCGCAAATGCGAACGCCTAATTTTTTACCACTAAGCATTTGCCAATTCGTTAATGTAAAATGCAGAATAAAACCGGAGAGAGCACACAGCCTGCTTGACGCCGCCTTCGTTAAAGAAACCGTTTCAATATCACCAACTAACTTGACTCCACGCATGAAGGAGCGGCCTCACGCCAAACCGAATCGAACGCTTTTCGGAAATCCAAGAAGGCCAGGTATGTAGGCTTATTTTCAGCCAATCTAGTAGCGTAATACTCTTCAGTGTGAAAATGTGATCCTCACACCTGTAGTTTTTACGGAAGCCTCCCTGAATTTCCTGAAATAATTTGTGGTTTCAAGAAAATGAGCGATGGTGTTGGAAATTATACGGTTAAAGATCTTAGACACACACGATGTGAGCGTGATACCTCTGTAGTTATTAAGATCTTTCTTATCACCCTTTTTATGGATAGGAATTATGATTCCTTTATTCCATTCCTGTGGTGCGCCTTGTAACTCAACCATTCTTCTAAAAAGATTGAGCAATGAATACCTCAGACCAAGACCACCATATTTAAGAAGTTCGTTTGTGATATTGTCAATACCCGGCGGTTGGTGTAAAACGCATAAGCGCATAAGAGCATAAGACTGCATAAGCATAAGAGCATAAGAGTGCATAAGCATAATCGCATAAGAGCATAAGAGTGCATAAGCATAAGAATAACCGTATATACGGAACATAATCGCATAAAAGTGCATAAGCATAAGAATAACCGTATATGCGGAACATAATCGCATAAGAGTGCATAAGCATAATAATAACCGTAAATACGGAACATAATCGCATAAGAGCATAATCGCATAAGAGAGCATAAGCGCATAAGAATAATCGTATATACGGAACGTAATCGCATAATCGCATAAGAGTGCATAAGCATAAGAATAACCGTATAATTCGGAGCATAAGCGCATAAGAGCATAGGTACGTGCATTTAAGCATAAGAATAACGGTATGTACGGATCATTTAGCGCATAAGAGTGTAAAACGCATAGGCCCCACGGAGCCTATACGGAGCATAAGCGAACGATGGTGTAAAACGCATTCGATTTACCATACATCCGGAGCATAATCGGAGGGGGAGGGGGAGGGGAATACTGACGTGGCAAGGCATACGGGGATGTGCCCCCAAATGGGACATTGATCCCATTTTCTGCCAAAAAAATCCTTGGATAAGGGTTGCAATTTAGAAAGAAGAAGGAAAACACTCTGTAAAATCACCCGTTTTTGAAGGCAGAAAACCCTTAGACATGGGTCCAAATTTGCAAAATTTTCGAGAAAAAAAATCGTCAAATAGGCCATTTTTTACCTAAATGCCCTTAGAAATGTTATTCTTATGCTTATGCAGTCTTATGCTCTTATGCGCTTATGCTCTTATGCGCTTATGCTTTACTTACGGTTATTCTTATGGTCATGCAGTCTTATGCTCTTATGCGCTTGGTCATGCAGTCTTATGCTCTTATGCGCTTGGTCATGCAGTCTTATGCTCTTATGCGCTTATGCTCTTATGCGCTTATGCTCCGTATATATGATTATTCTTATACTTATGCAGTCTTATGCTCTTATGCGCTTATGCTCCGTATATACGGTTATTCTTATACTTATGCAGTATTATGCTCTTATGCGCTTATGCTCCGTATATACGGTTATTCTTATGCTTATGCAGTCTTATGCTCTTATGCGCTTATGCGTTTTACACCAACCGCAATACCCGGTGCTTTGTTATTCTTAGCATGATTGATAGCATCATCAATATCTGAGATACTAATATCTAAATCGCCAATAACGTTACTGTCATCGGTAGGAACAGAAATATTGTTACGGAGACCATTTACCTTCCACCGGAAAGTATGCGACCGCGATATTGACGCGCGTGTTATCGCCAAATTTAACACTTATCCAGAGTCTTTCGTAATCGTCTGAAGAAGAACCAAACAGGTTGTCGTCAATAATTTCGCAAAAGTCAGAAACCAAAGAGCAACACCACCCCCACCCTTGACATGTCTGTTCTTACCTAACCATGAGTAACCAGCAACCTTAATTTTTTCATCACTTTTAAGGAATGTTTCGGCAAGACCAAGAACGCTGACGTTGTTGTTCTTCAGGAAAAAGGGTATTTCGTATAGGCTTGACTTAACCCAATTGATGTTATTAAAGGCAACGTTCACATTTATACCATTACAAGTTTTACTCTTAGTTCTACAACTTTTGCCACGTTTACTTCTTCTGTGACGACCTTTACCAGCAGTATTTGACATGGTATTAAGACTACTACGGTTAGCACAATTATTGTTAATATTGTTACTGTTACTAACACTGGGTTCATAACGACTACCATTATAAGCAAACACATCATTATCAACATCATCATTACAAGTCAGAGAAATGGGATTTACATGTATGTTATCATTAACAACTTGAACATCAATGGTAGAAACATTAATAGGAACATTATTGTCATCGTTTTCATTTGTGGAGTCACATATAAAGTCCTTCAACACAGTGAATCTATTGAAATGATTAAAGTTCGTGCATGTAGGCTTCCCGTTGACAAAACTAACGGCACGATCATCTTGGCCTACTTCTCATCGACTATTTCTTCCAGACTGAGGTGAACATAAATCCTTCATGTATCCTTTGTGTCCATTTTTCTTGCAAATAAAACACTGGATAGGCTGACCATGTTTGCAGTTACGCTTCATGTGGTTTGTTTCACCACAAAATAGCATCTCCTAACGTTGAGAGGAGCAGGTGTGGTATCTGGCATATGTCGACATGTTGATTTCCTGTGGGGTGCATCATCAGTCGGGGGAGAAAACGGGCGCCGTGTTGCTTGTCTATATTGGCGGGGCTTAAGAGAATATCCTGTACGGCTTACCCCGGCCGCGTTGGTAGATTGCTGTACCGGGATAATGCGATGAACGGCGTTGATGTTTTTAAGGAGGCGACTGGTTCCCACCTTGCTCAAATGAAGTCCCTTTCGGTCAATGGTAGACACATCCACTGAATTATTCCTGAGTTTAAAGTTCTGATCATGATCAACTACATGACAATGTCTCTCTTTTGCAATCTTTCCGATGTGCTTGTTGAATTTATCCACTCGCTCTTGATTTTGGATCTTTTCATTACGGGGGCAAATAAGAGAAAGCACTATCGTGGTATCTGGAGCTCGTGTTTTCAAATCATTGACAAGCTCCTCGTACTTCTAAGTTCCTTCTACCAGTTTGGTGTCAGATGTACATTCATTGGTGCCAACATGTACAATGATGGTGTCAAACTCATCTACTTTCTTCTTCGCTAATTCTTTTAAAATATTGAATCGGTGGTGTGCTCTCGGCAGAATAGGTGACATTGAGAGGTGTTTTTGTTTTGAAGATGGCGATGTAATGATTTTGCAAGTGAAACGGCTTCAAGCCGGAAACCCTCACGGAGTGCGTGTGCCGAAAGTGTATAAATGATAAGAACATGATTTTCGCGTCCATTGCCAGTAAAACGCCATTATGAGACTTGGGGAGAAAGAAGCAGGTAATTTAAACCATAATTAAGTCCTAATATTGTGATGATTTTATTTTCAGGGATGATGCACGATACGCTCAATTTACTACAATTAACATTGCAATGTGGCCGCATTGAATGGCGCAACGTTTCTCCAACGTTGTTGGTCGAACGTGGCTGACACTACAGAATGTAGCTTGATGGTCAAGATACACACAGATTCATTCTAACTCGTTATCGTTTCTCGGCCTTTTGATTTAGGTCATTTGTAGTATCTGTTCAGTTCAACTTCATATCTGGAACTTCTTACACTGCAACAATCCTAGCGATCGGAAGCAGCATGTTGCAGTAGCCTCTTCAAACCAGCCTTAGGCTATAGAAGGGGACCAGCAGCACACATTGCTGATTCAGGAGAAGATACACCTCTTCCAGATCATACTTCTCTACCAGTTCATCAATCTAGACCAGACCAGCCCGTGACGACAGACCTACCCGTAACGTCAGACCAACGCGTGACGTCAGAACTGATCAAGACCAATCCGGGACACCTAACCAGCCAATCAGCGCCCGAACGGCAGCCTCCTCCACCTACGCTGCCCACCCGTCGGGTAGTCCAGGATCATGCTCATTCATCAGCAGCTGGCAGGAATGCCAGCAATCCACTACCTAATCCACGTGGCTCTGTTAGCCGACCACGACCTGGCTACCATAATACAGCGACTGCACCACGTGGGCAGCCGAACCAACGCCCACCTAGATCCGCGGCTCAGCCAGCTGCTGAAGGGAATCCGACTCGCGCTACCGGTTCTCAAGACGGTCCTCAAGTGAATGGAAACAGGCGACGTCCACCTCCAACCACCCTGCGCTCGGCTTACCGACAAAGAACTGTTGTCATCGAAGACAGAAACTATACGCATAATTCAGTTATTGCCGCCTTTATGGCGGAACTTGGTGACAACGGCAGGATTTTGAGAAACAAACTGCAAAAGAAACAATTTTGGTGGTAATATACTGTGAAATTGTCCAAAATAATATATTAAAAGTTTACCCAAATCAACCTAGTGGAACATGTTAAAATAAGGGGAAACGTTTGTACAGGGGTAAAATTTAGAATTGCTCGAAGGTTTAGAAAAAAGGTATAGTTTGCCCTATCTATGAGTTTCAGTACAATACGCACATAACAGCTCAAGGTCATCTGAGGTAAAGTTTACAGAATGGTCCGATTTTTATTGAACTGGTTGTAAATTGTTCAATGTGTCACACTAGATAAGTAAATGTAAATAGTCTTTGTTTGAACGGGCTATATAAGAAATACACTAGTGACCTCCCATAGACCCTGTATCCCCTGTCACATTTTGTATTCCAATTATGCAACGAATATCATGGATGGTGCAACCAGTCTATTGTGACCTTGAACCTATTTTGACTCATATTTTGACTTTAAAGTGAAATAGTTTTGACTGTCTTCAATGCTTAGTTTCCGGTGTAGGGGGCACTGAAGGTCAACGTCCATTGCATTCGGACTTGACCTTCTTTCCCCTACTTTAGTAACTAAGCATTTGAGACACTCAAAACTATTCCTTATTTTAATCCTATGAACCTCACTAATAATTGGCACCATTTTGTATCCTAATCAGAGCAACTTTAAATTCGAAACCATGTTACAACTGAAATTGACCCTTTTTATTATATGGCTGTTGAAGCGATCACTGATTGGAAACTTATAAGACTTAGTAGTACAAACTATACCTTTCCTGAATCCTTATGGTTAGACCATAACATAGTATACTTTTCAACATGATTGGATCAATTTAAAAATTTGACCCCAGTACAATCTTTGTCTTGGCCCCCCTCTCCTTATAAGGCACAATTTGCAGCACTTAAGAATCGCATTTCAGGGGTTCCTGTCAGTCTGTCTACATATTTAGTCACTCAAACCTTTTGTACTCGAGATGTGTTACAAATGTCTGCTAGCTCCCAGGCTAATACATAAGAACACGAGAAGTACAAAATCATGCTATTCTCCATGTTGCAACGAAGATGAAATAAAAATTGAGTTTCGTTATATCGTCATCAAATTAGGGGCAAATCCACAGCAGCCGACAACATCCCGCTGAGCTATTGTTATGAGTGTCATTGTTCAAATAAGAGTCTCTACAACAGACTTTAGTAGGCGTCTGTGGAAATTTGATATTCGGGTTTAATTATAAGGTTTTAAAACAAAAAATATGTGACCGGTTAGAAGTTTTCTGTTGAACGGTTTCGGGTGGTATAAAAGGAACCATTTTAGACAAAAACATTTCTACACGGTCATCGATTTTTCTTGGGAAATGCGAAGTAAATGTTTGTGTTTTGAGATGGCAGCAGTGCGTGACCTTATGTTGGCGTAATCCATGCACAGCTGGACTTTGGGAAGACTTTACTGGCTGCTGTGGGGCAAATCATTGTTTTCGAAAATCGTCAAAATTGAACGAAAAGAACTACATAGATTCCACGACCTGCATCAACAAAATGCATTTTGGAATACATGTAGATGTTGATATCTGCTCTAGAGGAACCAATTAGCACATTATATAACATAAATAGGTCTATTTTTGACAATCTTGTATTTTTTTCCTGCGGTCAGTAACTACGGTCCATATTTCCTATATGTTTGTACAGGGACGGCGGTAAGTCAATTGCGATCAAATGTAAATGCTGTAAGCATATAAAGGGTCAAGCAGAAAAATATTTGTGGTTACAAGGTTTTCAAAATCCTAGGGACCCAAGCTAATTAGCTAATTAACACTTAAGTGACCAAGGGGTTTTCACTCCCGTTGGTGCCCAAGGGGGGTTCCATGGGACCCCCCCCCAAGGAAACCACTTTCCCGGGGGAATTTTTGGACGAAATTTATACCACATCTGGAGAGTCATTAGACAACCCCAAATCAGCAATAAAAAATGAAATTTGTTATTTGGGCGGCAAATTAGGGGCAAAACATTGTTTCAAAACACGCGAAAAATGGGCAAAAAGACGGAAAATTCAAATGAGCTTTGCGCTTACATCAAACTTTTTGAAAACTTATTTTTTGTGATATCTACTCTAGAAGACCCAAATAACATATATTTAACACAAAACTTGCAGTTTTAGGGAATCCTGTATTTTTTACGGGGGTTGCAAAATACACGTAATTTTCCCATAGACTTTGTACAGTAACGGTTTAGCAACGTCCTCAATGAAATTGATTGTTTTCAGCACATAAATGGTTAATTATTTTTACTGTTACCAATAATTGTTTACTTATATGTATGTGTGAACAAATATCAGCCAAAAAAATTTGGGTTGGTTCTTTGATTTTTATAAATATTCTCAGATGACTTCCGCTAGTGCCCAAGGTGGGGGGGGGGGGGGTCCATGGGACCCTTCCTAATTAACTCATTAACGGCTTGGCCGATTTTAATTATTTTTATAGAAAGAAGCGCATTTAAAGTCAGACAATTACAAAAAATTTCCGGCGAACAAAAATCCCAAGCGCAAAGCGGCCAGCGCGAAAACAAATTTGAGGGTCCTAGGACCCCCCCCCCCCTTGGTCACTTAAGTGTTTTAACAGCTGAGCGGATTTTAATACTTTTGGTGTCAAAAGATGCGTATCCAAATGTCTGATAATTACAAAAAAATACCGGTCAATTTATGTCACGGAAAAGTAGCCAAAAAACACGCGAAAAAGAAATCTTGGGTCCCTAGGACACCCCCTAGGCACTTAAGTGTTAAAGAGATATGAGGAGATTTCCAGAAAGAAGCACCCAACCTTTTTCTCGAACCCCGGTTTTTTACATATTTGGAATGCTTACCAATGTATTAGACCACACCTGAAGTGAATAAGCCGAATACGCCGTCTTTATGTAATAAGATGATGATTTAGTAGTTTCTGTCGCGCACGACAGAAAGTCAAAGCATGGTTTTCTATGGGGAACGATTACGATAGCAGGCAAGTTCAAAACAAGGTCTGTGGTTTTCTTTTGCATTTGTTTGTCCAATAAACCTTCAAACGTTCTCGGTAGGTGGTCTACAACCATCCAGTGAAATTTGAGAGAAATTTGTATCCTAAAAAAATCTCCTCCTGTCACTTTAAATAACTGTGTCTAATGTTCTTGGTTCTGATATTCTTTGTGTGATTTCAATGTGGTCTCTGATTCAATTGACAAATCTTCATCTCTTTATGCAGATCCGTCGCGGTCGGAGTAAGTATTGTGCGAGACAATACGAGATTACTCCTGGCGACGGATTATCCGTGGTCGATTGATTCAGAGCCACAATGATAAAATTTTAGTTTCACATTCCTTTTCGGATTCCGTGAAGACATCGGCCATGACCCCTTTCACCTCGAGCGATCATGACTTAATGTCTGTTAAGCTGGATTTAAGTCGGGTCGCTGGGGCATGGCATTTCAATAAACAATTTAACCCAGGAGCTAGCAGACATTTGTAACACATCTCGAGTACAAAAGGTTTGAGTGATTAAATATGTTGACATACTGACAGGAACCCCTGAAACATGATTCTTAAGTGCAGCAAATGGTGCCTTAAGGAGAGGGGGGGGCCAAGACAAAGTTTGTACAGGGTCAAATTTTTAAATTGATCCAATCGTGTTGAAAAGTATACCATGTTATTTATCTAACCACAAGGATTCAGGAAAGGTATAGTTTGTACTATCTACAACGTAAAGTTTAAGAGTTATAGGCTAAAAACAACAAAAATCAATAAAAAGGGTCAATTTCAGTTGTACAGGGGTCAGATTTTTAAGTTGCTCCTCTTTGGATAAAAATTGGTGCAAACTATTGCTGGAGTTCATATGATTAAAATAAGGAATAGTTTTGACTGTCTAAAATACTTAGTTACTGATGTAGGGAGCACAGAAGGTCAACGTCCATTGCATTCAATGGGGCTTGACCTTGTTTCCCCCCTACTTCTTTAAGCAAGCATTTGAGACACTCAAAACTATTCCTTATTTTGATCATATAAGCTCCACCAATAATTTGAACCATTTTTTATCCAAATCGGAGCAACTTAAAAATTTGACCCCTGTACAACTGAATTTAGCCCTTTTTATTGATTTTTGCTGTTTTTAGCCTATAACTCTTAAACTTTACATTGTAGATAGTACAAACTATACCTTTCCTGAATCCTTGTGGTTAGATAAATAACATGGTATACTTTTCAACACAATTGGATCAATTTAAAAATTTGACCCCTGTACAAACTTTGTCTTGGCCCCCTCTCCTTAAGGCACCATTTGCTGCACTTAAGAATTATGTTTCAGGGGTTCCTGTCAGTCTGTCTACATATTTAATCACTCAAACCTTTTGTACTTGAGATGTGTTACAAATGTATGCTAGCTCCTGGGCTAATTGTTAAAGGATGAGGATGAGAGAATTCGTCAGGGGGTGTCCCCTCAGTGTCTTGCTTTATGTACTGAC
This sequence comes from Ophioderma brevispina, assembly GCA_023653785.1. Classification (NCBI taxonomy): domain Eukaryota; kingdom Metazoa; phylum Echinodermata; class Ophiuroidea; order Amphilepidida; family Ophiodermatidae; genus Ophioderma; species Ophioderma brevispina. The sequence continues at coordinate 14,418 of JAMKCH010056856.1, read as the reverse complement.
GGCTGAGCCGCTCAGAAATGTCATCAAATGTCTCAAATTAAGGGTTTTTACATTTCTGCCGCAGACGATACCACCATTTTTGTGTTAGATATTATATCTGTCAAGTGTATTTTGATTGATTTAATTTATACAATAGAACCTCTGGTTCAAATGTCAACCTTGAGAAGTCAGAGGTCCTGACCCTCGCAATAGTCATTGCATCTCCTGGGGAACGTACGCAACGAGACGCAACGTTGGAAGGCGTGCGTGAATGTAGCAAAACGCGGTATGATGCAAGCGATTCAACCTCCAAATAACGTCAATACGCAGTGCGTACTACCTGGGTTCAATTGTCGGATTGAACCCGGGCATCAGCCAATGAAATTGCCTACATTTTCCCCAGATATTTAAGAATTTATTTTTAAATAGGATTGCTTGTTATTCTATCAATTTTATAAAGGGGTATTTTGTATTTTTACCCGGGAATCACCTTGGTATGGTGGTGAGGGTGTGTGCAGAGGTCATTGAATGGAATTATTTCATTATAATCCTGTGTATGTAACTTTGAGTTTTATTGTTTGTCATTTGCTTGAAAATATCATCTGTATAACCCTTGTTTAAAGTTATTGCCATTATTCCATGTTAAAAAGTTTGGTTAAGACTTTATTGCTTTATATAATATATATTTTCTAAACCTTTTTGTATATTAGCCGGTGTGAAAGCAGATATAGTCCGGTGGGAGCCATAGTCTGGGGCTCCATAGACGATAACGGAATAAAGCGTGAAACTAATGTTGCGTAAAGAGTCAACTGAATCGATTGCCCTATTGTTCACCATTGTTCCCGGACTATGAGTACGCCGGACAATGGTTACTTCTACACCGGGAATCACCTGGCGGTGGGCGTTTGTGCTGATATCATTTAATCTGTACACTTGTCCCCCACTGCCATGCTTTGGTGCTCCGGCTGCTCTGCTGCTATTGTTAAAGCCTTTACTGGCTTCATAGTAAACTATTTCATTAATACTTGCTTGGTGATGAACCCCTTGCTATCGTGATATTTTGTTACTATGTGGACGTATTGCTATTATAAAAACTTAAGTGTAATTATTTTATTTTTTAGCAGGGATCACCTGATATGGCAGGGGATGTTTGGTGATATCATTAGTAGTATTGTTTATATTACCCTCAAAATGTGCTTAAAATATTATTTTCTCAAATTTTTTGAGAAAAGATTTCTCCCGGGGAAAAATACTTTGTTTACTATAAAAAGAGAGCAGGGGATTTCTCTAGAGTTGTTTGTACAAGTTTGCACCTGTTAGAGGGCTAAATAGGGGAAGGGGGAATTCCCTAAGAATGCTAAAATTAGTAAACTGAGTAACCTGTTTATGACTTTAAGATAAAAAACATTGCCGAATCTAGGTAATTCCCCACAAAGTTATAATATGAAGTGAGTGATGTAATTTATGTTGTTAGCCCCAAGGGGGGGGGGGGGGGGGAATTAGCAATGATTTATTTCATTTTGAGTAAGATTAAGTCAATAAATTAGCACAAAAAATTGTAAATTAGTCTAAGTAACATGATATAAAAATATACCTGGTTCGTGTGAATAACTGGTGTGTGCTAAAGAAATAGAATGAAACCAGCAAGATCTCAGAAGGCTCAAAAAGCGGGGAAACTTCTGGAAGGTACCTGGACCCTTCGTGCTTTCATAGAATGTGCTTCACTGAACTTCTCTGAATCATAGGTGGTGCGAACTGCTGCAAATTCACAGTCAGTGAGTAGCTGCTATGAAATCCTAAAGCTATGCAGTACATGTGGAATTATAGAGGCATTTCCGATTATTGAGGTAAGGGACTATATTTAGCACATAAACTCAATAGGAGAGGACCAGATACATTCTAGTATTGTGAGAGGATTATATATAAGCCCTGGTGGGAGAAGATGAGTCAGAGTACTACACCATCATGCTCTCCAAGTTATTAGCAGAGTTTCCAGATAGTTGACGTCCAGTTGTTCCAAGTTAGGGACAGTGACAGTAAAAATAGGGACATTGTCATAGTAGTCACAGCTCCATCAGTTTCGTCCGATGTGTAGCCGTGTTCGGTTGTGCCGTATTCGGGGGCCTTGAGTTATCCAAGGATAACAAGCTACAGCACTTTTGGACTTTAATTTGTCGACCTCCAAGCTTCGGGAATCATTAGGGAGCTGGTTTCTTCAGTAAGGACAAGTAGTCGTGGACACGCCACTATTGGAAAATGGAGTTTTGCGCTGGAAGTTCGCCAGGACTCTTTGCAGGTTCGGCATCTTAATAGTAGTCTTGCTGCAGCCTGCGTCGCGGCATACACCAGGTAAGTAGGTTATAGTAGTCATTTAATTAACGAATTTATTATAGATTGATCTTTGATATGATACTAATCGATGTGAATGAGATTGATTTTATTTTTAAACACACAATTATTAAATAAATACTTTGTTCTAAAATTTGTAATCAAGTTCCAGTGTATTGTCTGAGCTATTCAGGGTTTGAATCCGTAGTTTTGAGGGGGGTTTGGCCTTGGTCAAGGTACCGTAACAAAATTGGGGGCTTGTCCGGAATATACCGTAAAAAGGACTACAGTTAAACTTTGAAAACAAATTTTCTGTGTGTTAACTTGATATCGGTGCTATATATTGTATTTGTGACAGAAGGTTAATACACAATGGCGTTTAACGCAGAAAGTTTGTCAAAGATATGTTTACGGGGAGAAGTTTGAGGTGCTCAAAAAGCCCGGGGACTTAAGGATTTGGCAAGTATTATGGAATGGAAGTTAGGCATTCCATGAGAAACAGTTAATTAAAAAATCAGTTGATAACCCTCTTGTTGAGAAGATTTGTTAATGAGGGATGTTTGGAAAAAAATAGTGGAACTTCAGGAAGAGTCAGATAGTGCTTTGAAAATGAAACAGATGGAAATGCAAATGCAAATAGAAATGGCCAAATTACAAATGCTAGAGAAGAAGACAGGATAGGTTAGAAAAGGAAGAGAAGAAAAGGAAACAGCAAGACAAATTACAATTAGAAGAAGGAAAAACTGAATAGAAAAGGCACTACACAAACAGGAAATAGAGCCAAATTGCCAAATGAACAAAAAAGAAAAAGATGGACAGATTAAAATTGGAACAGAAGAAAGAAAAAGAAGATAGGTTAAAATGGAGGAAAGAATGAAGTTGGCAGAAATTGAAGGCCACACAAAATTAAGAAACAAGAAAAAGTTAGAAAAAGAGCACATCAGGCTCCTCACACTCAGGTTTTGATGCCACCAGAAACATCAACTTAGTTCCAACATTTAGGGAAACAGAAGTGGACAAGTATTTTTTGCACTTCGAGAAGATTGCCGACAGCATGAAGTGGCCTAAAGAGCAATGGACAACATTGCTTCAGGCTGGTATTGGGAACGCTAGAAGATTACTAATCCCTATCAATGTCAGTGCGGGTGATTATGAAGTAGTAAAAGCACGTCTATTCTTATTAGGCATATGAGTAGTGCCTGCGGCGTTAGGCAAAAAATTTCGGAAGTGCTGAAAACACTTGCAGAGTCAAACTCATTGTCGAGTTGGCTGAGTCCGGAACAAATGTGGATAGTGTGGCTCACTTCCAAGGAAGGTGAAACAAGACTTCAATCAACTTAGGCAGTTGGTTTTAAGTGAGCAATTCAAACAGTGCAGTCATGCCGATATTAAAAACTCATTTGAACGCGATATCAAAGATTGAAAAATGCAGCAGCAACAATAGCAGATATACGCCCTCCACACAGTAAGTTGAGTTCCAGCAATAGTACGGTGGGCATATAAGTCAAGTCAGACTTACAAGAGTTTCAATTAAAAATAGGCCTTACCAGAGTAGATCATTCCAAGTCATGGTACTATTAAAGAGGGAACAGTTCAGGCAGTTCCTCCAGTCAGGGGAATAAGGGTCCTTCTAGTACAAACCAAAGCAGGAAATGGTTTTAAGTCAGATCTAACTTGCACTATTGCAAGGATTCAGGTCATGGTATGGCAAGCTGTGGAAGTGGATGGGAAAGAACGATGGCATGAAGCAGAAGTCTGCTCACACAGGTTTGTGGGGGTGTCCCGTAGGACCAACAAGTTAGTTCCAGGCTATTAAAAAGAAAGAAGATGTTGGGTCTGAGAAAGTTAGGGAAGACTTTGAACCATTTGTTTTGGAGGGTTCAGTGTCGCTTGATGATGGTGACAAAGTTGATCCAAATCCTATAAAGATTTCTGCGTGACCACCATGTTGCCCAGTCAGTAATTTTGGAGGGGTCAATTGCCCTTTAGTGACGTTAGTTGCAACAGGTGAGAATGCTTTGATCCAAGGTATTTAATAGGTAGGATATTATTAGTGTCCCTTCTTCACAAGGTGAATTTGAAGTCTGAATTTGGTCTCCAGGTACAGTATAGTAGGAGAAGGCCGGAAACTCCAGTCAAAGGTGTTTCAATGTTATTAGGGAATGAGGTGCAGGCGGGAAAGTACATCCCGAAACAATTGTACCCCACAATCCCTGCACAGAAATAGATAGTGATGAAAGGAAATAGTGCAGTTCGTCATGCATGGAGTTACTAGGAGTATGGCTAGGAAAGCCATGCTTGAAGCAATAGTGATAGGAAGGAGGAGGAAGACCTTGTCCCAAATTTAGATGTAGAGGACACGTTCATGACACAATGAGATTGAACCAGTTCAACTTCACTATTCAGGGGAGACAGGTTCTCCAAACAAAGAGTCAGGCCCTGAGAGGTGCATAGTGGGGATAAGTGATTGATGATTCCCTAAGTCACAATAAGTAGTTCTTGAACAGGAGAATGATCCTACACTCAAGAGTTTAGTCAAAGGGCAGTAACCCTGCAGGAGTCTGAGGATTTCCTGTGCTGTTTTTACAACACAAGGGTTGTGCGGATGAGGAAATGGAGGCCAACTGATGCTCCGGCAAAAATGATGAGTGGAAAGTTGCTCATCAGGTAGTTGTCCCAAAGGTTGTATCATAGGGATGGTCATCAATTGCCATGATGTCCCATGGCAGGACATTTAGGAGTCAAGAGACACAGGATCGGATTTTGAAACCACTGTTGGTGGCCTACACTTCGAAGGATGTTTATGAATACTGTAGATCTTGTCTACTTGTCAAGCGTTGGCAAGGCTCAGCGAAATTCCCGCCCGCTCCTCTGAAACCGATACCGGCATTCGGAGAGCATTTAGTAGGGTCATAGGTGACTGGGTAGGACCTCTCCCTAGGACTAGGTCAGGTATCAGTACCTACTACTCTCATGTGTGCCGCTACCAGGTTTCCCTGAAACGCCATACCTTAAGGAATATCAGGCTAAAACTGTAGCAAAGGCTTTGACCAAGTTTTTCACTCTTGTAGGCCTAACTAAGTCAATTCAGTCAGGTCAGGGGTTCAAATTCACATCTGGCATATTTCGCAAGTGATGTATGAGTTAGGGATGTTTTAGAACAGTATTTGTCCAGTGCCTACCATGCGAGTCCCCAAGGAAGCTTTAGAGAGATTCATCAAACTCTGAAGAGATATGATTAGGACTTTTACTGTTTGGAAGTTTGAGAAGGACTGGGATGAGGGTGCACTGTATTGTTTGCTTGCAAGGGAAAGCAGTTCAGGCGAAAACCCTAGGGGTTTCAGTCCCTTGGTTAGTTTTTGGCGTACAGTCGCGGTTCCTTGAAACTCCTCAAGGAGAAATGGCTGAATGATGCAACTGACACAACCTTTTGGACTATGTATCCAAATTAATAAAGTATCGGGCTAAATGGGCCCTCCAATGAAATTGCCAGGGGGAAGTTGAAGCAAGCCCAGACCGAAAATGAAAGGAAAGTGGTATGACCAAGATGCGAAGAGTAGGGTCTTTAGGACAGGAGACCAAGTGTTAGTCTGTTTCCAATCCCTGGACATCCCCTGCAGGCCAGATACCATGGTCCCTATACAGTAGAGTCACAAAGTAAATGAAGTTGATTACATAGTCAAAAAACGCCAGATAGTCGTAAGAGTAGGAATTGTGCCATGTAAATATGTTTGAAAGAGTATGTAGGTAGAAAATGATGATGGCAGTGCAAAACCAATGTGCTCTGTAAGTCTTGCTGATGAAAGGCACATGATGAAAATCATGAATCGGAAGTTGTAAAATAATGCAAACAACTGATGAACGCAGCATGACTATCCCATCAAGTTGCAAAATTCAGATGGTCTCAAGAATTTGGATACAAAACTAGCCATCTTTCAGAAAATCAAAAAAAACAGTGGAAAATCAGCAGTTGATTCATGAGTTTGAGGAGTATTTTTCCGATGTCATAGTAGAACCAGACTCCTGCTTATCATGATGGTGATGTGGGTGATTGTGCACCAATAAAACCGCACCCTTACAGAGTCAATCAGCATGAAGAAATAAGAAATCTCAACAAGAGTAGAGTACATGGTGGAAAAATAAAATAATGAAGCAAGCAAAAGTGAATGGAGTTCCACATGTATTTGGTTCCAAAACCTGATTGTTCCCTTCGGTTGTGACAGATTTCTAGAAGGGTTAATCAAATGTTTCCAAAACGATCATTTCCAATACCTCGTTATGATTGGACTGCATTGGCAAAATTGGACATTCAAAGTATGTCAGCAAGTTTGACTCTTGTAAAAGGGTATTGGCAGGGCCCCTTACTGATCGTGCGAAAGAAATTTCGGCAGTTTGCACGCCGGACTGGGCTTTTTCAGTCATCGCGGTTATGCCATTCGGTATGATATTGAAAAAACGCACACAGGCAACCTTCCAAAGAATGGTAATCATATAGTTGCTGAACACATAGAAGGCTGTGAAGCGGATGTTGATGATTTGATTGTGTACAGTCAATCTTGGGAAAAGCACATTGGGCAGCTCCCTCGTTGTTTCAGAAATTGTCAGAAAACAACCTGGACAGTAAATTTAGTCAAGAGGAGTTTGCCATGCCAATGTCCACATTATTTAGGACCATGTTAGTAGGTCAAGGCAGGTCAAGCCTGTCAAGGCTTAAGTTGAAGCAATTGAGAAGTTCACCACGCCTAGTACCAGGGAAAGGAACTTCGAGATTTCTTAGGAATGGCTGGATATTACAGAAGTTTTGTCCAAACTTTTCGGATATTGCCAGTCCTTTGACAAATATGCTAGCCAAAAATGTCAAATTTGTTTGTCACAGGAATGTGAAATTAGTTCCCAAAAAATATAAAGCCATACCGATATGAACCAGTTCTATTGCCACCAGACTTTCAGAACCAATTCAAGTTGGCCATAGCTGCCAGTGACATAGGGTGTGGTGGAGTTCTTATGCCAAGAAGGAGAAGACGGAAAAGGACCACCTTATTTCGTATTTCTCCAAGAAACAGTTTAACAAGCACCAAATAAATTACTCCACATGGAGAAGGAGTGTCTTGCTCTGATTTTGCATTAGGGCATTTTGATATTTGATATATATTTGGGCACACAGTGCACCTGATGCTTGTTTCCACAGATCACAACCCCCTCACCTTCATTCACAGGATGAAAAAACAAGACTCAAAGGCTGGTGAGGTGATGTTTGACCTTGCAAAGAGTACAACCGTAGACATCAGACACATCCAAGGCAAAGATAATGTGATGGCTGACGCCTTATCCAGAATAGTGAAGTTAATCAGAAACAGTAAAGCTTAAAAAGGGGAAGTGTAACATTGTAAATAAGTTATGTATATGAAGTTAAAAATGTTAAGAGCCTTAAAAAGGTAAGCGAAAGTTTGCTTTTTTCAATCAAATTTATTTCTTTAAGGGGGAGGGAGTTACAGGCCCAAAGAATTCGCAATGGAGTATTTCATTGTGAGTAGGATTTAAGTCTGAAATTGCCACATCAAATATTTGTAAATAGTCTAAGTAACATGATAGTAAAAATATTCCTGGTCGTGCTTGAATAACTGGTGTGTGTAAGCAAATAGAATGAACCAGAAGATCTCAGAAGAGCTCAGAAAAGCGGGGAAACTTCTGCAATGTACCTGAACCTTAGGGATGTCATTAGAATGTGCTCCACTGAACCTTCTCTGAATCATAGGTGGCGAACTGCTGCATAATTACACAGTCAGTGAGTAGCTGCTATGAAATCCAGATCATTGCAGTACACGTGGAATAATAGAGGCATTTCCAGATTAATGAGGTAATGGGATATATTTAGCACATGACTCATATAGAGAGGACCAGATCCTTCTAGTATTGTTTGAGGGAGGATATATAAAGCCCTGGAGGAGGAAGATGAGTCAGAGTACATACCATCAGCTCAAAGTTATTAGCAGGAGTTTCCAAATCATTAGTGAATTCCAGTTGTTCCAAGGTTAGGGACAGTGACAGTAAACAATGTCATTCCTATCGTGGAACATTGTCATAGTAGTACAAAGCTCCATAGTTTCGTCCGATTTGTGTGAGTTGTTCTGTTTCCGTATTTCGTGGCTCTGAGGTATCCAAGGATAAACAAGCTACAGCACTTTTGGACTTTAATTTAGTCGACCCTCCAAGCTTCGGGAGTCATTAGGAGCTGGTTTATCTTCAGTAAGGACAAGTCGTCCGGGGACAGTCCCACTATTGGACATTGAGTTTTGCGCTGGAATATTCGCCAGGACTCTTTTCAAGTTCGGCATCTTAATTGTAATCTTGCAGCAGCCCACGTCCCGACACAGCGTCGCGGCACACACCAGTAAGTTTAGTAGTTCATTAATTAAAAGAATTTATTAAGGATTGATCTTTGATATTTGATACCTAATCGATGTGTGAATGAGATTGATTTTAAACACACATTAAAGAAATACTTTGTTCTAAAATTTGTAATCAAGGTCACCAGTGTAGTGGTCTAGTTATTCAGGAGTTTGAATCCGTAGTTTGAGGTGGTTTTTGGCCTTGGTCAAGTTGACCGTAACAATGTGATCAATTGGTCAGCTAGTGTAAGGTTATGTTATGCATGAGGAGAGTAAGATTATTGTTAGAAACGGGGAATCTAGCTGTGTGAGTTAATGCGTGATACTTTCGTCCCCTGGAGTTTTGGAACTATTCCAATAAGTTGGAGTGGTGGGTCAACGCTAGCTACCGGGAAAATGAAAAGAATTCAAATGCACGCGCCACACGGATTATTTCTTGGCGGTACACTTCGGTGGTCATTAAACTTCACTCACCTGACACTAAATACATTTAGAAAAAATCGCACTATAGTGTATTTCAGGCTCTTAACATTGCTCACAATAACATGATTAAAAGAGAAGTCCCTGCGCTAATTGAATTTTTAACCTCCGCAAGAATGGTACGGGTCACATATCAGATGAATCGAGTATAGTAATCTATTGTACAGCCTTTTATTGAGCTTTGTTTTTTTAATTATTATTACCACCATTTTCTTGTTGCCATAGTCATGTATATAGTATATTAGCAGGGAATCACCTGAGTATGGCAATGGGGATGTGTGTGTGTTATAGTAATAGAAACATGCCCTCCCCCTGCATGTCATGTTTTGGGGCTTCCAGGTTGTGATGTCCACAATATGTTTTTTTTTTTTTTTTTGTATTTAAAATTATTTATCATGTAGCACTTTGATTATCAATGTGTTTGAAAATATTACGGTTGAAAACCATTGTTAAAGCTATTTCCTTGTTTTCCTGTTATATAAAGTATGTTATTGTTTTTTTACTAAAATTTTTTTTTTTTTTAATTTTATTCTTAAAAAAGTAAACCGTTTTGTAAAAAAATGATTGTTAATAGTATTGCCAAAATTTCTTTTAATTAGCCACGTACCATACTTTCAGAGTTCTTGAATATATTTTAAACAATATGTTCAACCCAAAATCCTCAATTGCTTAAATGAACGTGTTTAATATTTTGGGTAAAAAAGTGATGCTATTACACCATATTTGGCTTATTTAGTTTTATATTGAATAGCTATTCGTTTCTAATATTGCCTAAAGTCTAACAAGTATTTTGCTGGACTTCAATTTTAAAAGTATTGTTGAAATATTAGGCAAATAATTAACGAATTTTAATGACTTGGTAGTAACACACGTTTTTAGGTCACCAAGTGTATCGGGACAGAAGAATGACCAAAATAATGTTGTATATTAGCTGGGAATCACCGCAGTATGGCGAGGGGGTGTGTGCTGCGCATATCCCCCATTCCAATGCTTAGGTGTTTGGTTATTGTTTGATGTGTCTTTCGCAGTTTTTATTTTGCTCCTTATTTAATACTATTACAGTTATTTTTTAGTACTTCTACGTTTTGTATTGTTGCTGGGAATCTCCTGGTATGGCGGTGGGTATGTGTTATATGTGCCTCATTTGGTGATTAAAAATATATTTGATTCTAACTTTTATTGAGAAAAAAGTTTCTGCATGGGGAAAAAAGGCACTTTGTTTATTATGGAAATCCACTTGTGCCTATATTGAGATCAGACCAGGTGTTATTTAGAGGAGATTGTGACAATAGAAGAAAGGGATTCCCCTATGCTAGGTGAGATATGCACCTGTTGTTTATGAACAAGAAGAGGTGAATTCCCCAAGATGTAAATTTTTAACTGAGAGTCACACTTGTTTGGCATTGAGATCAAAACAGATTGCCTTAATTTGGGGATTTCCAATGATATTATAAATGCTAGGTGCTAATGAGATCAGACCAGGTGTTATTTGTGCAATAGAAGAAAGTGGAATTCCCTCCTAGTGCTATGTGAGATATGAACATGGTTTATAACAAGCGAGTGGGGGTTTCCCCAAGATGTAAATTTGAAACTGAGTCAACTTGTTTGTGCAGTGAGATCAAAAAAGATTGAATAATTATTTGGGGATTTACATGATATTATAAATGCTAATTGATGCAATGCAGATTATGTAATTGATGTGAAATCCAATTGGTCAGTGCAAGATTATGTTAATGCATAATGATGCTGTAATGATTATTGTAAGAGAGGGGTATCTAGCTGTGAGAAGTTAAAAATACTGATTCAATGAAAGACTCCAGGGCCAGTAGTCAGGAGCTAAGTATAGTTATCTAGCATAGCTAATTTGATCCCAATAAAAAAAATGGTAGATTAGAAATGGTAGATGGTGAAAGTACATTAGTGCCAGGATAGGATTTTATAATATATTTGATTGGTCCCGGAGCTTGATAGCGGAAACGGATGCGTCGTATTTAAGCCAAAGAGCTTCAGTTTTGATCAAAAAGGGATTCCAGTTGTGGTACTAAATGAGGACATAGCGGCAGACTGATGGTGGTAGAATACCGGGACTGTATTGCAGAATATTGTGTTGTTCGAGGGAAACCCTGTCGTCTTGAATGCTGGACAAAAGTTACTGAGAAGATCGTATGGAAATACCATGTTATTTATGTGAACTTGGACGCTGTTATGTTGGAGTCTTCACTGTGATGGGAAATATATCGTTGAGCTGCAACGCTTCCTTCAACTATGGACAAAGCTGTCACTTCTGAAGAAATTTGTTGTAGACTAAAACTGTTGAATTTAAAATTGAATTGGCGCCACGGGGGGGGGGGGGGGCAAGGGGAGCTTTGCCCCCCCCCACCCCATTTTTTTTTCTTGCCCCCTGTCTGCCCCCCCCCCCCCTGGTCAAAGAAAACTGGAGGGATTGGGGGAAAAATTCAGAAAATCACCAAATTTTGGGGAAAATCAGCGATTTGGCCAAAATTGGTTTAAAATCTCCAAATATTTGATACTTGTGGCCCCCCCCCCCCCCGAATTTCACTTTTCCCCCCGTTTGGCCCCCCCCCCCAGAAAAACGAGGTCTGTCGCCGCTAACGTTTTGGACAATACCAAATTCTTGAACCAATTGATTAAAATCATTAAGCCTGCTTGTGATATTAAAAATAATTCAGATCAGTTGTGTCCCAGGCTCAATTTAATTTGTGTTGTAGATATTTTCTGACCTTTGACATCCGTGAGACGTCATAACGAATTGTGCTTTCGTGCTTTCTCTCTTTTGCCCCAATTGTCGTTTGGGGGGGGGCTCCATTTTCTGAAGATTTCAGGTCAGCAGTCATTCTGATTTTGTGTAATATTTGTGTTATTCCAGGCTTTCATAATTATACACTATGACACAAGAATGATACTTTTGTCATAGCTTATAGTGTAATGTTATGTGTTTGTACAAATTTATTGTATTGTTATATGTGTGTATGGTAAAAATGTAGTAATTTACCTTCATTTTGGAAAAAACACAATCATTGTCATCGAGTGTGATACTGCCATGTATTCTTGTATAACGTGGGAATTTAGAAAGTTTTCATTATTTTGTATTTATTTGTGGGCTAGGGGCATTCCGGCCGTTGGGATGTCTGCTTTTTTAACTCATTAAAAAGAAACGTGTAGTATCTGTTCTTTTCAGCTTAACATCTGAAACGTCGTCCAATAGCGCCGTATATTAAACACGTCAGGTGGGTGTTCCGATTTTATGTATTCTGTTCTCCACTTAATATGAGAGCATGGCACATGTCTAACACTACCATCCAAGTATCGTGGGAAACTACCTTGTGGTTGTGATAATATAAGCCCAATGCACACTGCAAGGGCCTGTTCACTACTGTGCTCATTTGTGGTTTAACCATTAAAACGGCAGGTTTGGTGGAATAATCTTTTGCAAAGAAGTGGATTTGGAACCTGAATTTACGATCAATGAGAAAAATAAACGGCCTTTCATCTGACTGGTAAAGAGGTTGTAGAACTACTTCCGGGTTAAATCAGGGGGTCCCTAAGGCGATCGGAACAAGAACCTTTAGTGCATGGGGGTGTCCATGTGGACCCAGATTTTCGTTCTTCTCCCTTCCTGGGTTTTAATGCTAAGTTATTTTTGCCCAAGATTTTATCTAATTGTGTAATTTCAGGTGGTGCATAAAAATCAAATCGGTTCATGGCGTTTGTAATACCTCATTAGCATAAAAAAAACATTTGGGGGGGCGCTTCCAAATTTGTTTTGTCATTTAATCGCAGTGGAGTAACTTTTTTGAATTTTTATTTCAGCAATGTAATTGTTTGATGTCCCTACCTATTATGAGCCAAATTTTTTATGGAAAAAGTCCTTCAGAACCGGAGGATTTTTCATTTTTGGGGCGGAGAATTTATTATTTTCCTGTTATGTGCGTGTGAGTACCTATCAATGACTAGCGTTTTGGTAAAACTTCCAAGCCAAAGTGGTTTTCAAAGCACCAACGGCAGTGTCAGAAGACCCTCATGTCACTTAAGTGCCTAAACTGATTTTTGCAACATGGCTAACGGAACCAAAGCTTGCTTCGGCCTGGTCATGTGCTGGATCGGGTATTTTGCCCACTTCTTCCGAGAACGGGCACACAACACAACACATCAAATCTAAATTAAGAACTAGGAAACTGCTTATATTGACACGCTCTTCGAAAAATGCACAACCACAATCGATATGGTCAAGCATTTTAAGCGTGCGCCTACAGGTTGTTCAGTCAATAGTAGCCCTTCTTTTGTACCCCACCCTCTTGGTTTGTAGTAATTACCAATAGATGCAATGTTATTTAGCTTCTTCAATGCTAAATCGGTGGGGTGTTCTCGGCCACAATAGAGACGTTTGAGAGTTGTTTTTGGTTTTGAAGATGGCCGAATGAAATGATTTTGCAAGTGAAGCGGTTTTAAGCCTGCAGCCCTTACTACTGCGTGTAATACGGCCGTTATGAGATTTGGGGAGAACGAAGCAGCTAATTGAAATCAGAAGTAAGTGCTAATATTGTACAATTGATTTTCTTTTCAGGAAGCACTATACGCTCAAGCTACAATTGGGGGACATTGGCAATCCGGTCGCATTGAATGGCGCAACGTTTCTCCTCTCCACCGTTTTGTTGTTGGTCGAACTTGGCTGACACCGAAGAATGTAGATTTTCGGTCTAAAATACTCAAATTTTCACGTTTGATAACATTAAATCACCGGCCTTACAGCTAAGTTCAAAAATATAAGGGATTACTGCAAGCTACCCATTGCACGTATTTCTTTAAGGACGGGCAAGCCTTTCGGCCCTTGAGCGTCAAAACTGGGCCGGGGTGAATTTTAGATTTGGGCAGTAGTCTTCTAAATAGGCAATGGCAATTACTTTTCCTGAGTGAACTCGTTTGGGACTATGTCAATTCTGGCTGTCAAAACGGAGATGGATATGCCATATTTTTTAGGTTGAGACAATTACACATGGTCCAGACTAATTAGTCACATGGCCGATTTGACTATCTATAAATTTCGCTCAGTCGGTAGAGCATTGGACTCTACTTATCCCAGGGTCGTGGGTTCGAGCGCCACGTTGGGCGATTTCTTTTTGTATTGAAATGTAATATTTCTTCAGAAAGACAATACTAATACCTACTAAATCAGGCATGGGTCCGGTGGGTCCGTTCCCGAAACTCAATCGTAAATCTTCGT
>JAMKCH010056855.1:0-22046 GCA_023653785.1 Ophioderma brevispina | reverse complement strand
GGTTGGTTGGATGGCTGGTTGGGTGGATGCTTGGTTGTGTGATGGATGTTGGGTAATGGCTGGTGGGTTGATGCTGGTTGGGTGATGGCTCGTTGGGGGTGGATGGATGGTTGGGTGGAATTGTTTGGTTTGGTGGATGGTTGGGTGGATGTTGGTTGGGTGGATTGCTGGTTGGTTGGGTTGATGGCTGGTTGGGTTGATGGCTGGTTGGGTAGATGGCTGGTGGGTGGTGCTTGTTGGGTGGATGGCTGTTTGGGTGGATGGCTGTTGGGTAGATGGCTTGTAGGGGATGGCCGTTTGGTTGATGCTGGTTTGGTTTGATGTCTGGTTAGGTGGAATGGGCTGGTTGGGTCGATGGCTGGTTGGGTGGATGGCTGGTTGGTGTGGTGGATTGCTGGGGGGTGGATGGTCTTGGGTGGTTGGATGCTGGGTGGGTGTGTGGAGGCTGGTTTGGGTTGCTGGCTGGTTGGGTGAATGGCTGGTTGGGTGATGGCTGGTTGTGTGGATTCTGTTTGGGTGGATGGACGTTTGGTGGATGGTTGGTTAGGATGTATGGGTTGTTTTTGGGTGGATGGTTGGGGTTGTTGTTGTATGGCTGGTTGTGTGTGTATGCTTTTTGTTTGGGTGGATGGCTGGTTGTTGGAATGGCTGGTTGGGTGGCTTTGCTGGGTTGGGTGATGGCTGATTGGGTGGGGAAACAGCTGTTTGGGTGGAGGGCTGGTTGGGTGGATGGTTGGTTGGATTGGCTGGTTGGGTTGGTGAATGGGTTTGGTTGGGTGGATGGTTGGTTGGTGGATGGCTATTGGTGGATGGCTGGTTGGTGGATGGCTTAGTGGTATGAATGGATTGTTTGGGTGGATGGCCGGTTGAGTAGTACTAGCTGGTTGGGTTGCATGGCCCGTTTGGGTAGAAGGCTGGTTAGGTGGATGGCTTGTTAGTTGTATGGTTGGTTGGTTGGATGGCTGGTTGGTTGGATGGATGGTTGGGTGGATGGGTGGTTTTTTGGTGGATGGGTGTTGGGTTGAATGTTGGTTGGGTGGCAGCTGGTTGGGTGTTGCTGGTTGGGTGGATGGGCGGTTGGGTAGATGGCTGGTTTGTGGAGGCTGGTGGGTGGATTGGCTTTTTGGTGGATGGCTTTTTTGGGGTGATGGCTGTTTGGGTGGATGGCTGGTTGGGTGGATGGCTTGTTGGATGGCTTCTGTAGTTGGATCGATGTCTGTTGGATGTGGCTGGTGTTTGGGTGATGTCTTGTTGTGTTTATTGTTGGTTTGGTTTTCTTTGCTGTGTGGATTGCTTTTCGGGTTTTATTTCTGGTTTGGGTGGCTTGTCTGTTTGGGTTGATGGCTGGTTGTTGGATGGCTGTTTGGTATGGATGGCTGGATAAATGGATGGTTGGGTGGCTGGTTGAGTGATGTTTGGGTATATTGATGTGATGGTGTTGGTTAGCTGGGTTGTAGGCCTATTTCCAGTCTTTGTTAATGTTTGTGTTGCAGTCCCATTTGGATTGCTAATTTTTTTTTTTCTTTCAGTGCATGCAATTCAAGCGATGATACTAAACCAAAACCAGGAAAATCTTCTGCTCGGTATAGCAGCTGAGGGTCTCACTAGTGTCCTCAAAACCTAGTAATATAAGGTGAACCAAATGATTACATTGTTATGTAAATACTGCCCCTAAATCAGAACTTCCACCTGTGCCAAACGCTGATGTACAGATGGATAATCACTCTCACCACTAGTGTCCTAGCGTGCGCGAGTCCACCGTTTCTTCACTCTACTCTCTAGCACAAGTTGACCTTATTGACCTTTGACCTTGGTAGAACCTTTAGTCTTACCATGACATGCAGGTGTCTATGGCCATGTCTTGACATTTGACTGTTATGGCGACCTTTTGTCCTACCATGACAGGCAGGTGTCTATTCAAAAACACATTATGTTTTAATAAATCATCTACTGAAGCCTGATTTCCTATCCAATGGTTTGACGAAACATATTGCATTTCCTTCTGAGAATTGGAATGCCGCCAAATTACCATAATTACACCCCTAAAAAAGATAATGGTCCTGACCATTGACCCCAGTCACACCCTGTCGACCTAGCTCTTTCCTTGATTCCGTTTGGCTCAAGCCCACACGGACGCGCATACACATCAGCTGTGGGGCGGGCCTGGAAGTGGAATTCAACATTGGAAAGGAAATCAGGCTTCAGTTAGAAGAGTTAATAAACAGAAGGTGTTTTGAATAAATCATTACACTGAACTGATTTCCTTTACAACCATGTTGAACTGAAATATATGGATTAACCCCGTTGAATGAATCTTTTCAATCAACACCAGAGTGACTCACTCAGAACGGAGGTGGAGCATGATATTTCAGAGCAGGCAACAAAGTGCAAGCCAAAGGCAGACATACACTAAACATAAAGACACTATGTTTAAAGGCCTAAAGGCATTAACATAAAAATCTGGGACATAAACGCTCACTTGACAACGGAATACTCCGGGGTGAGCGTCACAGTCGGCACCAGATAGGAGACTTATGTATAGTGAAGTTGATTTTTAGTGTTGTTTCTGCCGGAGTGCCCTCGGCAACGTTCTCTTGGAGTTTGTACGTTTCTTTCTGTAATTACACTGCCTAAAACGTTGTTGGGAGCCCCTCCCACATAGCCCCTCGCAGATCTCGGCAATACTGATTCCTCGGTGGTAGGCCCATGACGACGAATGATGTTACGAACCGAATGGGCTCGATCTTGTAAGCCCCTATCACCGCGTTGGAATCATTAATTACAACAGCGCGAATCCATCTAGCATGTCGCTTTTGACTCGGACCCATGGGGGGAAGCGTGTGTAGAAACAAACGCGTCGTTCGTAGCCCCTGAGCGACTAGTTTTCTACGGTTGTAGTACTCCAGGGCACGAACGGGACAACACAGGCGATCTTCCCGCACGGAAAGAGTGACATGCTAATTCGGGGTAAGATAATTGTAGAGTGTCGGAAGGAGGACGACTCGTCTTGCCAGAAAGTCCGGCCTTAAGAACATTTGACCCTGTCCCGGAGAATTCAGACGCCACGACATAAGAGATATTCTTGTCTCCGAGCATCGTATCCCAGAGGCGAGAGGAGAGCGACCAGAAAAGGACCGTCTTGATGGTGACATGTTTTAGTGCTGCTCAAGCAAAGCGGTTTCGAACGGGGGGCATTCACAAAAAGTCTAAAACAGTGTTAAGGTCCCAGGGTGGGACCTTCTTCCTGGCCGGAGGTCGGGTATTAAAACATCCACTCTAGGAGGAGACGGATCGAAGCCATCGTCATAATGGTAGATCCGTCGTCAAAAACACCTCTATGGATCGATAAGATAGCGGACTTGTAATTTCTAACCGTCGAGGTTCCAAGGTCGCTTCGAAGCGAGCATCAGTGAGAAGTCAGCGGGGGGATCTCGGCTACAGATGCCGGAGTCGGAGACACCCTCTCGTCGCTCACCCAGAGGAAGTAGGGTCCCAAAAAGGAAGTAGAGTCCATGGTGGAGTCCTTCTTCCCGATGATTGAGCGAGGGCAGGCACCTGCGAAAAGCCAGACTCTCGGCCTCGATGGCAGGATTAATGGCCACTCAGTCAACGCCAGTGGTTCAGCGACAGACTGGCGCTCCCTCCGTCGGAAAGGGACACAGGTCCCGGAGGGCTCGGTAGCGCAGCGGCAGCGCCGCCAAGCGATCCACATCGGACGAAACCAAAGGTGTTTGGGCCAGAGGAGCGATGAGGATGACACGGCACCTTCGCCCGATTTTCGAAACTACGTGATGTAGAATCGAAATTGGCGGGAAGGCGTAGGCCTTGAACCCCGTCCAGTCTATCGCCCGAGCGTCGACTGCGTACGAACCCTGGTCGTGTAGGTCACGGGTTGCAGTGCAGTACAGAGGGACCTGGTGACTCAGGTTCGATGCGAACAGGTCAATCTGAGGAACATAAATCCTCCAAGATCTCCCGGACACCGACCTCTCGGTTCAGTATCATTCCGAGGCCGTTCATCCTCCGCGCACAGATCGTCGGCAAAGAAAGTTGACGGCCCCGAAATGTGTAATGCGGACATCGTGATGGCTCGGTCCCGACACCACGCTTTTTTTTTTATGAGTCGCCTGGCGTCGAGGCACCGGACAGGACCGAAGTCCCCCCCCCTGCTTGTTGATGTAGGCCACCACGGTTGAGTTGTCCGGACTGATGGGACAATGGAGTTGAGTACCCATCGCCTCGAGGAGCTAGGGGTAGTTCCACTGCTCACAATTCGAGGCGATTGAAATGGGCCTGAGCCTCGGTGTGGGACCACGTCCCCGAGGCGCAAGGTCTAGGTTGAAAACCCCCCAACCGACTTCGACGCGTCGTCGTGAGGACAATATCGACAGGAGGCGCAGGGGGAAAGAGATCCCCTGAGTCAGGTTGGGGGCGGTGAGACCACCATGCCAGGTGTTCCGGACACTGCATTTTGATAGGGAACAGACGGGAATCTGGGTGCGTGATCGGCCTGTAGTGCGCCCGAGGTGCATTTTGAAGCAGCCTCCTATGGAAGCGGCAGTACGGGCCCAGGTCGACGAGACTGGCATCAAGCCTAGGAAGGCGAAGCCAGTCTCGAGCGGGGGACTGCGTAAGCAGCGCCCCCGGATGGCGCGTTTGAACCACGACATTCCCCCGCCGGCCGTCGTTTCTGCAATGCCCGGAAGCGTTGCAGCCGAGCACCCAGAAACCTCAGGTCTGGGAGGGGGTAGGCTCGCGGCGAAGTTGACAATGAAGCACAACCTCTGCACGACCTGAACGGTACGGCTGACCAGATCGGCGTCGCCTGGGGCGACGGAACGTAGATCAGCCAGTCGTCCAGGTACCTGCAGAGGTGACCCCTGCCGACGAGGGAAAGGCGCCCCCCACTGCCGGGTCACCATCGTGTGAAGCCCCCTGGGAGAGGTGGAAGTCCGAAGGGGAGGCACGGCCACCCGTACGACTGGCCCTCGATTTGAAAACGGAGCCAGCGTCGGTCGGATTTTGCGAATTGGGACGTGCAGGTAGGCGTCTTTCAGATCCAAAAGCCGAACGCCAAGCTCCCTTCAAAAGGACAGCGCAGGAGGACGCGGAGAGTGTTCCATCCTGAACATCTTCGGCTTGATGTACTGATTCGGAGGCTTCAAGTTCAGGAGGGGACGCCAATCCCCGGTTTTCTTGGGGCCAGAAGGAACGTCGGACCAAAACCATCGGTGAAGGGGGGGTCGACTGGGAATGGACCCTTCGCCAAAGAGCGACGAACCCGGCAGAAGAAGAGAGTCTTCGGTTCACCGCGAAGGGGGGTAGGTATCGGGTGGGAAGTCGCGGGGTTCGCGGTGAATTCCATTCGGTACCCCCGCTCCCCCACACTCAGCACCCAAGGCGCGGGGGAGATGGGATGACAGGCACTCGCGTGAAAGAATTCAAGGGCGACCGCCCACCGGAGGTGGTAAGGTGCCCTCCCGAAGGAGAGACCCCGCGGGCGCCGTGCCCTCAGGACGAAGGTACTTTCTTCCTTACCAGGCGCCTTGCTTTGGGAGGGGCGAGAGTCCTCGGCCTGCGCCCAGGGCTTCTGGGTTAGAAGTGGACGGAGCGCAGGGCGGCTTCGGGGTTGCTGAGCGGGGCGGGGGGGTCTCGGCTTCGGCCTGCTGGCAGGGAAGGCCGGGCTGAAGAATAGCGAGGAGAACGCTTATTATTCTTCTTGGCGGAAGATCCCCGCGAGGAGATCTTGCTGAGCATCTTGAGCGACTGCTCCGACTCCACACGCCGCAGACGCAAGCAGTGAGTCACCGAATGAACCCCCAAAGAGGACGTCCCGCGACTCGGGCTTGGCCTTAGAGAGCCCGATGCACGATCGGGGCTCAAGGTGCGGAGTGCGAAGCAGGCGTTCTCGCGTAGCAAGAAGTTCAGGCGACGCGCCAAAGACATCGAAGCCTCCGCCTGCCGAGTCAACTAGCGAAGGGCATAGGACAGTCAAAGCATCGGAGGCTTCGAGGAGAAAACCCCACAATCGCCCAACGAGGATATGATGTAGTGGGCGGAGGAAAAGGGAGGGGAAGGAGCCTACCCTAGTCTGACGCCAGAGGTCACCGCCGGATATAGGGGCATAGTGGTCATCCAGAGGGGGAGAAGAAGAAGCCAGCGGGGGAACCCTTGCTGTTGGCAACTTGGCGTAGGTAAAGATCCATTAGTAGGGGTCCTCAGGAAGGTATCGAGTCCCCTCGGTAGTCTCAACGACCTGGCGAAAGATTTCACCGGGTACGATGAGCGCTTCTGAGTAACCTCCCCGGAGCGCGTCCACAGAAGACCTACGTCTGTGGGGGGAAAGCGTCAACGCCTGAAGCGTTGGGGGAGGATGGGGAAGCCCAGATTGAGCTTGTCCCTCCTCCGCACGCCGCTCAGGGCACAAGGCAGGCCGAGAGACTCGGCCATTTGCGGCAGCACATGAGGGTGAATGGGGGGGTAAAAGAGTATCCAACTCATATGTTGACGGCAGATGCCCCGCGACGTCGAAGGGTGCGAAGGTGTATCACCTAAGTGACTCACCTCCGAGCCCGAGTCCGCCCCACCAGCGCTTGTCTTCGAAAACCTCGGAAGTCTGCGGCCGGTAGTAGGGACCTGAGGAGGCGGAGCAACGGAAGGAGTGGAGAAGAAGGGAGGGCTTAGGGGCCGCACCTGCGGAAGCGACCCCAGAGACTCCGCAGGGGACCAAGCATCTGGCAATAGGCTGAGCAGCAGGCAGGAGCCAAGAAGCTCGACTGCGCCCAGCCCGACCACTGACGAGGGTACAGACCGGGACGGCATGGGGTCGACACCCTAAGTTCCCGCAAGTAGACGAAAGGGTAGTGACGGGTACACCGACCTGACACGGCACGGTACCAGGTGTGTACCGCCGCAGATTGGGCCGCTCCAAGAAGGGAGAAACCGGGGCCAGCAGCGCGCAAACAATCTGCCCTGACGAAAGCGGGTCAGAGAGCAACAAGACACAAACAGGACAGACATGGTGTGACAGCTGGAGGGGCAGCAGAAGGCGGAGGCGCGGAAAAGTGATAAGCCGGAGGGCTCCGCATTGCGTGAGCCCCGGTCGAAAGAACCATACCAGACTGACCCGCCCCAGCAGTCCCGCTCGACTGGGGAGGGTAAGCCACGCACGGGGAAGCAGCGTAACCTGATGAAGGTAGGATTGCCGCGGTACTGAGCCCTGCAGGGGTAAGGCCATTGACAGCTGGCCCTGCCGGGACGCAGAGGCCGGGGAACACCACCGGGTACCCCTCCCCAAGGAGGGAGCACCACGCCGCGGAGCAGGCGCCGGCGGACCAGCACTAGGGAAACCACAGCAGGCGCCCCGATGAGAGGCCTGAGCCGGACCGAGTCCAGCTGGGGATCTTGCGGAGGCAGCCCAAGCGGAGCCCCACTCGCTTACGCCAATCCCCCGAAGGGCACGGCGCGGCGAGCGGCGCCCCGTGGGAGGCACTGCAGGACTAGCCAGGCTAGAGAGCGGGGGGCAGCGAGCGTAGTCAACACATGCGGCGTCGAGAGGGAGAAGGGATACCCGAAGCAAGCGCCCCCCCCAGGGTTCGGCCGTGACAAAACCCAAGATATGGCACCGTAGTCGCGGTATTAGAATGCCCGAAGACAACGGTACCGCAACTACGTTAGGGGTGGATACAACGGAGAGGATCAGCACGGGCGACCTGGGCACCACAATCACCTCTCACCACCACCGGAATTTCCGCGGCCGCCAATCCCCCGGGGGGATCGGCAGCGCAGACCGCCCCAGCCTGCACCGGAGCAGCCCATAAGGCTGAACCAGGCGAGCTAGCGGCTGATGACGCGCTGAGGAGGCGGCCGAAGCCACACCATCAGCGCTTCGCGAAGCGGCCGAAGCTACCCCACCTTTGGGAGCACCCAGAGCAGCGGCGGCTGCAATTGACGCACCCGGACCGGGAGCCGATCACCCACACTCCCCCCTCAGGTTGTACGCAGCCTTACGGAGCGGCCGTTACCCATGCTCAATGTTTGCCCACTGAGCATCCGTCAGTCCAATACAAAAAGATGTGCACCGGTCGGTGCGGGAAAATTGCCTGTGCACGATACAGAAGGGATGGGGGTCCCATTCATTAATGGAAGACGGGCAGCGAACGCAATTTGTGCGCCATAACAAACGGGGTGAGTTGAGGTGGAGTTGCTCGAGGGAATAGCGTGCGCAATAAAAAACCGTGAAAGAAACTTAACCACGAGTGCCGTGGGGGTCTCCCGGTACGCAAACGTCAAGACACAAAAAAAACAATCAAAGATCAACTTTTTTCAAAAAAACTTGTTTTAAATTTTAAAGAAATTTTTCCAAACACAGTTTTAACATATTTTATTCAGTATACCACAAGCATATAATACAATAATACACACACTAAACCATTTAAATGTTGCGGCTAAGCCCGATAACAATATACATAACAAACTCACACATATAGTCAAAGGCAGTTAAAGCAGCAAACCCGGGTCAATGGTGCCTGGTTTACCTGGTTTTCAAGCTACACAGATCACATACCGCAATGGCGCAAAAAAAGGATACAAAGCACGAGGTCTCCGCGGTGTAAAAGTCTCCGTTTTTCCGTCCAAAGTGCGTATAATCCAGTATATAATCCATTATATATTCCAGATAGGTTTGGTATAGAAGTAGGAGTATTCAGTATGAGATTAGATGACCATAGTCAGTATCAAAAGCTAAGTTAATTTTGGTTTGTAATTGTAGCCAGAAGCTGCGGTGGTAACAATGGCGTCCGTCTGGTTAACAGCCAACCGGATGAGGAAGGAAGCTAGGTCGACAGGGTGTGACCTGGGGTCACTGGTCAGACCATGATCTTTTTTTAGGGGTTGGTTGTAATTATGGTAATTGGGGCATTCCACTTCTCAGAAGGGAAATGCATATGTTCAGTCAACATTGGTGTTGTTAAAGGAAATCAGTCAGTTGTTTGTAAATGTTTTGGTATACGACAGTGTTTGGTGGCAATTGGCGTTAACCCATGCACGTGCAATTTGAAAAAGGGTTAACTGAAACTTTAAACAGTACTATACACAGATAGACATGACTGAATTTGTATCAGTATGTGCCTCCTGCAATTCTTGCAGGTGCACACATCAACAAGAATTAAAGGTGGTGGCCCCACAGCTAGCCGCTGTTATTTAATCATATTTTTAAACAGGTCCAAAAGTAGACAACCTGGCCACAAAAAGTCTCTCGGCATGTGTTGCGATCAGTACTGTGCCAAAGTCAGGACAATTTGAAATTTTCGAAATACATAATTTGGTTGCGGTAGTTCTCATCATTTAACACCTCGCTTGGAAAAAGCGTACAAAAATGCGGGAGAGTAGAGTGCCCAATAAGACAAAAAACCCCACAAACCAACAAGTTGAGTTTTGGATTTTTCAATGGACACTGCAGTGTACAACGAAATAAAACGTACTGATGGATTTTACACAAAGACGTTTTCGACTGAATGTGCTGAGAAGCCTACTTGCAATCTTGATTGTGGTCCACGTGTTCATGTCCCGTACACTGCAATGCATTGAAAAATCCAAAAACTGCCTTTTGGTTTGGCGGTTTGGTTTTATTTTCGGGCGTTCTATCTCAGCCATTCTGCACACTTTTTACAAGCGAGGTGATAAATGAAAGAGCAAGACCAAGGCAACAAATGTATATTTCGAAAACTTCCAAAATGGTATGACTTTTGAACAGTACTGATCGAAAAAATGCGAGATAACTTTGGTGCCAGGTGTTGTATATATATAGCACATGACCTCATGTTCTCTAACCATGCAACGTTTAGAAGTTATTGAAACATCTGTTAGTCTGTAGATGGTTAAGAAATTTTCTGAATATATGCAAAGACTATAATATTCATAACCAGTCCAAAAAGTATACAGACATGACTCATTATATCTATCACTGTGACAGGTTAGAATTTCATGACTTAATCGTTTTAGTCTGTCGAGGGTTAAATGAATGTCGGGACGGCATCCAGGCAGGCATCCCATCTGGAGACAATAGGCCCCTCCACAACATGTTGTGTGGACCCCAAAAAGACAAGTCTTGAGTTTCAACAAAGACATAGATTTCTAAATATAATATACAAAATTACAATGTGTAAATACCATTGGATTCCAAGCTGATTGTAAAATGTGCATCTTTTCTAGTACGATGCAAGGTTGGCCAAATAAAGTGCAAAAAATCAGGGGTGACAGTGAGAAACTCCTCAAGCACAAAATGTAACTCCTTGCCTTGAAAAATAGTCAATTGATCCGTTCCAAACCATGAGTAGTGTTTTGCGATGGTTACAAAAACAAAAGAATTGTAAAGATATTTCATTCTTAAAAGTTTTTTAGACAAAAAATCATGATTTAAAGGGGGGTGAACGCGATTAAGTCGACAGGACATTTTTCATGATAGAATGGCATTCACCCTAAAACCCCTGTCTGTAAAGTTTGCACCAATATTTCAGCCCTTGTGTTGACGTGAGGCGAAAATGTGATTTGTATCCATGAGGTTACTGTATAAAAGTAATATTTGGTAGACAAAAGGAGGATATTTCGCTATAACATCCAAACCAAACATTCATTTAGCCTAGATTTTACAGGGTAAAAATGAGAAAAAATAGTCGTTTCTTATGATACCTTAAGTTTTTTGACCACTTCCGGAAAATTGGGGTCTCTGGGGTACGAAGCCTATTTTAGCGATCGGACAATGGACTTCAAATCAGATTTAAATCAATAAAATGATTTAAAGCAAATATAAATCATGGATTTTTTCAGTTTAAATCATTGACTAAAATCATGCTAAAATGGGCTTTGATTAAATCGCCAACATTGGGTGTCAATACCCCACCAAGAAGTTTTAGGATGGACAAACATGTGGAAAATAAAATAAAAATAAGTTTTGAACTTGCATCCTAAAGGGCCCTACAAGAGAGAATGGCTTGGAGATTCTGTGGCACTTTTTTTAAATTGAAGCAAAATTCTTAGACAAATTTCTTAAATTAGTTTACGTGATGGTTGTCCGACGCCCATAAAGAATGTTCAGAGGTATATGGGGACAAACAAGTAGGAAAATAAAGAAGACATAAGTATAACTTGGCCTACTGTCCTATTGGCACTGAAATCATGTGTGGATTTCAGGTGCAGAGAAAAATTGTAGTATTTTCTACATCAACAACCGCAGTTCCAGGTAAGGTAAATACATTGGTAAATATCTATAAATAAGCAAAAAAACAGGTTTGAAAATGGAAAATTGGGAGCATTTTTCTGGAAACATTTTGTTCAACAAAGGATGTATCTTCTTTGCAAAATACTTGTATTTTTCAGCACAACAGACATCTGACTTGGGCAGATTCATCGCTAAGAAAAAGTACCTTGATAGTCCTTAATTTACATTGAAATACTTTTGGATTACCCGAGTGTCTTCTCAACAAGTAGGCTATACAAAAAGGAACTAGGTCAATAAACATTTATACTCGTTATAATTAGTAATGGACTTTAGTACTTGGACGGATCATTACAAACTGACCAACGTCATTGGGTTTCAAGATGAAAATCCCTTCAATATTCACTAGAAGGGAGACAATTATAAAAAACAGTATTACTTATCTTATAAATAAATTAGGGATAAAACATTTGTCAGTGAATTAAAAGTGCTGGCAGTATTGATGAGTACAACAGGTTATTTCTTTTAAAATATTGGCCATACCAATTGAATCTGATATACTCTTTTTATGCCAAGCAGCAGAGGATTTAGAGCAGGCTGAACAGGAAAGAGTCAATTCAGGTAAATTGATATAGAAAATCAATCCACAGGGTCAGGGTATGCTTTAGGCCACTCTAAAGGAAATCATCATTTGTCAATTTTATATTGTAACCAATCTGCAAGCCTAAAATCAATGTATATTTGGAAAATATTGGAAATACAGGGGAGAACCATATTTCAGTATATCACGTTCACCAAGACCCATCCGTTAAATTTTAATCATTTTGATGTGTGAAAATATGGTAAAAGTAATATTTGGCTGACCAAAAGGGGGCACATTTGCTCATAAACATAACAAACCAAAACATCCTTTAGACCTAAGATGTAGGGGCCAAATGAGGGGGGAAAAATAGTAGCTTCTATGCTACTAACATTGTGACCAATTGGTACAAATCGTGGGATTCTTTGAGACGAGGCTAGGCTCTAATAGCACTGGGCTGTGGAACTTTAAGCGTTTTTGAATGGTTCATGCAATACACACCTATGCGCTGTGCACAAGTAATTTGCCCTTACTAGTTACATTGGTTGACAGCAAGTGTCGGTCATCGCCTTAGTCTTTGTCAAAGACGCCAGCATTTGTATCCACAACCGCGAGCGCGAAGAAGGCGCGTGTCGAGCGCCCGAGGCGGGAGGCCGTCGAGCGGAGCGAGGGCGTCTTTGCGCAAATTGGATTTCCCTGTACAAGCATAATGTGGCAAATCAAAGATGTCGTATCGTAGCACCGCCAAGTTCATCGATGACAAAGTTTTCAGATACTTGCCAATATCGCTGACGTCGCCCGTCAAAAATTACATATCGATTTTTGCACAGCATACTTAGACACTACGACGATTCAAAGCAAAATTAGTTCACTCGATAGTTGCGAGTGCGAGTTACGTGAGTCCGTACGGTATGTGATGATGCAGATGGGTCAGTTTAGCCCAGCCTCTCAGAAATAAAAGTCCCAGTAAAAGTTATTCCCACCATTCCATGCACAAACACACTGAATATGAGACTAAGGGCAAAGTCCGTCATTTTATCAATATTGTACGCAGGGACAGTCCAAAATTGCCATCAAGACATGACAAGTGATTTTGAACATTAAATAAAATGATGAATCCCGGGGGAGGACTGACCCGGCGATCACTGCCACGAAATTAACGTGTGGCGAAACATCCCAACTTTCAAGCCAGAAAGACAGAAATGAGGTCGTTCAACCAAATACACCGAGATTTAGGGGACACGCACCTCCTCCTCTTAGACAAGAACTTACCTCGGGAAAACTAATGACCATGACAAAATGACAGGACCTCCAACATACTACACAATTAAGGCTAAACTTTCAGCCGAACCATGATGAAAGATGCAATGAAACTACGGACTACCATACAACATTGCAACATCGGCAGCAACAATGACGGAATCACGTTTAAGTAAAGGACACATTAGTCACGTAGCCGTGAGCATGTAGCTTCATAACCTACGCTTCATTAGTTCATCACAGATACCCGCTACATCAGCTAGCTCGAATATAATATTACACCGGGATCTTACACGGGCCGTTTACACAGCAGCAAGAGTGTCGCCATCGTAACATTCACAGCTTAGCGGTATCGGGATCATGGCTGTCATGGGTTTCGCTTTGTTTTTGGAATCCTTACCAAAACCCAATAATAAATGGTTATGGATCAGTTCCAATAAAGTCGTATCGGAAGCATTTAAGCGAACGATAACATCATCATTGACCAATCAACGATAGCTATAGTTTCGGAAGAAATTTCCGCTCCCGAAATAACATTGAAGTAACAGAAAAAAGGAAAATAGTGCGAAAACCGCTTGATTAAGACTACGCTTTGAGCGCGGGTCAGGGAGGGGCGGACTCACACAAATTGAAGTAAATATCAAGCCTTGAAAAAGGCCCTACATCGCCCTCTCAGTCACCACTGAATTGACACACGAATAGATATCATGTTGAAAACAACTCAACAAAGATCCTGGTGTGATTGATTGATGATGATGATTGATAGAAAATAAGTATTGTATACTAGTCACTTCGTGTTCATTTGCATGCAAAACACCATATATTGACAAATAAATGAAACGTGAACTGCATTCTGTGTAATATAATATGTAATATATATAGTTGCATGCTCTAGATGTGACTGTTAAAGGAAAAATGTTTAGCTATTTTATGATACTAACATTTGGACCACTCCGGTAAAATCGGGGCGATTTGAGGACGCGGCTAAAGCCAATAGGGCTGTGGCCCTTTACTCGTTACAATTTTCAATCCAATAACATATGGTTGTCCACAAGTAATTGCCCTACTAGTTACATTTTGACAGCAAGTGTCGGCATCGCCCTCTCAGTCTGTGTCAAAGGACGCCTCGCATTGTATCCACCAACAGCTTGAGCGCGCCGAAGGCGCGTTAGGTCGAGCCGCGAAGGCGGGAGGCCTGGAGCGGAGCGAGGCGTCTTTGCGAAAATTGGTATTTCCCTGTACAGGCATAATGTGTCAATCAAAGTATGTCGGCATCGTAAGCACCGCCCAACTTCATCGATGACAACGTTTTCAGATTTACTGCCCAATATCGATGACGCGCCGTTCGTGTAAAAAATTACCATATGATTTTGCACAGCCTAATTAGCATACGATTCCAAAGCAAAAATAGTTCACTCGATAGTTGCGAGGTGCGAGTGAGTCGTACGGTAGTGAGATGGAGATGGGCTAGTTGTAGCCCAGCTCGGCAGAAGAAATTAAAAGTCCCCAGTAAAAGGTATTCCCACCTTACATGCCCAAACACACTGAATATGAGACTAGGGCATACGTCCGTCATTTATCAAATATTCGTACCGCAGTGACCAGTCAAAATTGCCACTCACAGACATACAAGTGATTTTGAACATTAAATTAAAATGATGGAATCCGAGGCCCTGAACCCGCGTATCATCATGCCAAGCAAATCTACGTTGTGGAGAACATCCCACATTTCACGCCCAGAAATGAGTGTAGTTCACAAATTCACACGAGTATTTAGGGGACACGCACCTCTAGTCTAGACAAGAAATTACTCGGGAAACTAATACCATGACAAATTGACCAAGGGCCCTCCAACATAATGCACATTAAGGCTAACTTTCAGCCGAACCATGGTGAACGATCCCACTTCTCTGCAAATGAAACACGTGTACTACAATAACAACATGCAACATGTGTACAACAATGACTGAAAGTCACATTTATAGTAAACGTTATCACATCAGTACACGTGCCCAGTGAAAAAGCCGTAGCTTCAAATACGCTCATAGTCATCACAGTACGCACAGGCAGTGAGACTCGAATAATACACACGGGAATCCTTACACCGGGCCGTTTTACAGCAGCACAGAGTGTTCGCCATCTTACTTCCAGCTGAGACGGTATCAGGGATCACGGCGGGAAGGCTGTAGGTCGCGGTTGTTTTGAATCCGTTACCAAAACCCCAATACATAAATGGTTATTGATCAGTGCCAATAAACTCGTATTCTATGAACTATTTAAGGCGAACGACGACATCATCGATTGACCAATCAACGATCTCTATAGTTTCGGAAAGAAACTACCCCGAAAAATCAATGATAACCAAAGAAAAGGAATATTTTTTACGAAAAGGCTTTGATTACGACTCAGCTTTGGAAGCGGTCCAGGGGGGAGAGGGGCGGACTCACACAAGTGAATAAATAATCAAAGCTTGATAAAAGGCTACATGCCCTCTCAGTCACCCACCCCCCCCAACTGAATTGACACACGACTAAGAATCATGTGAAAACAACTCAACAAAAGCTCCTGTGTGATTGATTGATTGATGATTGATTGATAGAAATAAAGTTATGTAAATGTACTTTCGTGTTAATTTGCATGCAAAACCATTAATATTGACAAACTAAATGAACAGTGACAGGCTTCTGTGTAATCATAGTAATATATATATTATGCATGCTCTAGATGTTGACTTTTAAGGAAATAGGGTCATGATTCTGAATATTTGGAAAATTTGGATGGATGGGAAAGATTAAGTAACGGTAGATACCATAATCAACAATAAGTGAAAAGTGTCCACATGTTGTTGCGTATTTTGCCCTTTTAATTTCACGCCCAATAGCTTACTCAAAAACGATTCCGACCACATCCACACATCGCAGGCAAAATGGTGACGTCAAAGTGCTGACCATCCATATTTACGTCGTTGTGACCATCCTATCGCAGTGTGCCACTTCAATAAAATAAACACAACAGAATGAAACAAAATATGTAATCTGTAACTTTTTTTTTTAATTGTCTTATTACTTTTTAATCCATTCAATATTACAGTGTCAGCAATAACAATTCGAGTAAAACACGATGTTTGGTCATCACTTTGACGGTACGAGTGGGCGCTTTTGATCAATGAAGCGGTGGCGAAAAAATCCGCCCGTTTCTCGTATGTCAAAAAAGCAAAAAATTAAAAGGCCTATTATTTGTTAATTTTATATCAAATTGTATTACTTTTCGGGGAATTGTGATGTATGTACATATATTTTAATGAATGTAAGTCAAACTGAGGGATTGACAAAAACTCTTGACATATTTAATTAAACATGATGCATAAATCTTTGTGGACAGGTGGCACCATATTGGGAATCACACGGAATTTACCTGGTGGTAGTGCTTTGCACTTACTACTACATTAGTACTCCTGATTAATGGCCACAGCAATCAATGAAGCAAACACCTCTCCAAAGGCATAAAGATCTGACCTAATAACAAACAAAACAATGTTAACAAAATTCAATAAGCTGCACAAGAAACACACATCACGCACTAGAACAATTTATAAACAGGGCTTGCACAGGCTCGCACATCTGAGAAAAAATCTCAGACGTATGCACCTCTACGGGGACTCAAACTTTCGCTTTCTGGGCGAGTGCTCTTACCACTGAGCTATACAGAACGTCCCTGATATACAGAGATGCGGTATGATACCGTGGATAGGCAGTGTAAACAACAAACACAAACACAGAAGTGGCAAGAGATTGAGAATGATGCTTACTCCTAAAACCCAACAATGTATCATACTAACAAGCTAAAAGAGGCTAACGCATCATACACTGCAAAAAAAAGGTTACACAAGATCATTATTTGATGATTACTCGCATTCTTAAACATAACACTAATCACACGTCTAAATTCTTATACATAAAACTAATCCCACTGTCTTAATCTAGAAATGCGAAGTAAGCATCAGTTTGTGATCTTGTGTAACTTACATTGTTTTGCTGAAGTTGAAGTGGCCAGGCGCGGGTATACCAGTGCCGCCTTTCAGTTGCAGTGCGCTGCCGGCTTACCTACGAGCTCGCTGAAAGTTGGTGCAACTGGTATAAGCCCTTGTTGCTACTTGTAGCAAAGATCTTTTATTTTACTTGTAGTTGCTTTGTTGTCTTGTTTTGTTATTTTTTTCGTCTTGGTGTTGGTAAAAAATATAGTGTGACCCAGCACATCAAAAGCTGGCCAGTTGTCGCTCAATGTTCAAGTGAGATTTGTTTGCATCAAAAAAGCCCATTAAATTCGCTTTAAAATGATACTCTCATGTGTAAATTGGGTGTAGCATTACAATTTATTGAGGAAAATGGGGTTAAAATTCTTTTTTATTTCTGGGTTTTTTAATGAATATTTAACTAATATATTTGAAATGCAAATCCCGACAAATGGTAGGTTTTGATGTGATGAGTACAATTTTTTTAAAATTGTGGATGAAAATAATGGGTCGGTCGGCAGAATTATTTTGGAAAAGAGTTCCATATGTACCCCCTCTGTGATTTTTGAAAGGAAACAATTCTTTTTAATTATGGCCTAACACTAACAATACCTAAACTAACCAAAAATAAAAAAGAATTTGTTAATTGTAGACACTTCGAAGGGCGGTACATTAGGACTCTTGCCTATTTTGTTTTTATTTTGTGCTAACTTGTATATAAAACTTTTGAGTCGGCAGGTTTTTTTCGGGTCGGTCGGGGTTACGCCAAACAACCAATTTTTTTTTTGCCTATCAATTTTTTAATTTTTTTTCATTTTCAGATTATACATTTTCAGGACCCCATTGGACTCAGCATAAAAACGGAAATTTTAATGAGTCCAACCAAGCCCTAGTCTTAGATCAGCAGTTTGTAGAGATGGCTCAAGT
This sequence comes from Ophioderma brevispina, assembly GCA_023653785.1. Classification (NCBI taxonomy): domain Eukaryota; kingdom Metazoa; phylum Echinodermata; class Ophiuroidea; order Amphilepidida; family Ophiodermatidae; genus Ophioderma; species Ophioderma brevispina. Next base: position 4,052 of record JAMKCH010056855.1, on the reverse strand, counting down.
GCCTACAGTTGGGGTCATTTTGAAAACCATCTCAAAAGCTTTACTTCTGACTTGTGTTGTAACCTATTACAGAATATACAGGATTGAAGGGTTAAGATGGCAGCAATCTTAAAAGCCAATGACTATGTGTTAGTAACCTATACGAACTACCAGGTTGAGAGGGTTAATGGAAGCCATCTCAAAGCCACGGATTATAGTGTTTAACCTATATAGAAATCTACAGGGTTAAAGGGTTAAGATGGAAGCCATACTCAAAAGCCACTGAACTATTGTGTTATAACCTTACAAGATCTACCAGGGTGAGAGGGTTAAGATGGAAGCCATCTCAAAAGCCACGAATTATGTGTATAACCTATACAGAATCACCAGGGTTGAAGGGTTAAGATGGAAGCCCTCTCAAAAGCCACCGACTTATGTGTGATAACCCATAAGAATCTACCAGGGTAAGAAGGAAGCCATATCAAAAGCCATGATTTGTGTCAGTGGCTTTTGATTCTTACACAGAATCTACAAGGGTGGAAGGGTTAACCATACATGTTAGAGAGAAGATCAAGTTAGGCTAAAAAAAGAAAAAAAGGTGGTATCAGAAACATTTGCATTTTTCCTTTTAAGTCAAAAATCACATCGCATTGTCATGCATCGTCTGGATGTTTAGAGATGGATCTGAATTATTATAAATTAAAATTCTTATGGATGAACAAAAATACAGTCATGTTAATAATCAGTTTAACAAAGTAATATGAAGTAATCTAACATGTCCTCCCTTGAGGATTTTTAAGAGATCTATGAGACCTAAAAGTCCCCTTTCAGTTGTAATTATTTGACATTAAGCTAAGGATTACTGACACACTACCTGGGAGACCACTATAGGTGTACTATTATGCGGTTGCTTTGTAGAGAGGGATCATCTATGGGTACGGAAAAATTGGTTTTCAAGCGTTTTCTCTGAAACATAAAAAGGAACATTGCAAAGTAGCATCTACGAGAGTGATTTATTAAGATTTCACAAAAAGTGTTTAACAGTCAATGTTTTAGTATTAATTTCTACTAAAAGAATCCAGTCACCGTGAACACTCCAGAAAATATGATCACAGCAATGTCCTTTACTATTGAGTTATTGTCTATTTGAACATTATTTTATGTTAAATTCAGATTGTACTATTTTTTAGAGGTGTACAAGAATCCTCAAGAAAAAGTGTGAATTTACTTTGCTTTGATGTGTAAATTAACAAAAAATGTGGCATGGTTCAGTTTGAGTGAAAATTTTAGTGGACCCTTGAGAACAAAAGCTATTATGGAAGAAATTCTTGTGAACAAATATGGAAAAGACAAGGTCACATTGATATTGCACTTTTTACTTAAAAGGTGCAACGAAAGCATTTGATTGCTAAAACAAAATTGGTCATAATAGTCATTTCATATGAACAGATGCGCAATTAGAGTTCTTACATTGTATTTGGCTACAATAATGTCTTAAAGAGAGAAAGGTGTTTTGATCTGGGCTTATATTTCAATGTAAAACATAGGGGAATTTGGTATTTGCTCCTATTCGAAATTAGAAATTTTCACAAATTTTGTACCAAAGAAACATTTTCAGCTTAATCTTTCAGATTGGGGGCTAGATTTGATGGCGAACTCTTTACATTCGGGCAAAAAATCAGTTACTTTTGATGTTTAGAGGGACAATGATAAGTGAAATCTATCGTTGCAAAGCACTGGCCATTATCATATTATGCTGCCATTCAGGAAATTATTTACATGGCTGCTGGCCCAGACCTATCAACAGGGATATTCCCTCTAAAATTCTCCTTAACACTGTGAGTAATCATAAACTCACCGCAGGTCTCACCAGGAGTGCCTGGGAGTGGCGACTTATATGACCAGTATTTGGTATCAGTGTAAGAGATTGTTATTTTGTTTATACATCATGCGCTGTGGCTTAATCGCGCGCGATTTAGACTGCTCCTAAGAGTGTTATAAAGCGTGTTGTAGTAAGACACAATAATTAATGCGCGAGAGATACACATTATTTACTTGTATTCAAAGTTTAAGCAGAATAGAAATCACATGTAAATAAAAAGCATATTTGATTTTTTAAAAGCTCATTATTCCTTAAGAAAACTAATTAGATATAGCAAATACTGACAATTACCCTGATGTACATGCATTATTCTGGCTTAGTATCTTACTACCAGAACATACTTCTGGTTAACCAATGTAGTCCTCACAAAACCTTATTCTCCTCTTACTGGCCTGCTAGGTAACCATCACCGCCTGAAACTAAATCAGATAAGTACAATAATGCATGGTGAACATTAAGATGGCCCACAACTGTGGTTTAATCAATTTTTGAAAATATGGCAAATGAGCAAATATCATAACCTGCCAAAAAGTATATGCACGTGACCGTGTCATGTGTAGCACGTGCCAGGTTAGTTCTTGACTTATCGGTTTAGTCTGTAAAAGTGGATATGAATTTTCTCAAAAGTGCAAATGAGCTCATTAATATCATAACCGTCCAAAAATTAACGAACATGACTCATCTTTTTTCTCTCACTGTGCCTTAGAAGTTAACTTGAGTAATAAGTTAGTATGTAGAGAGGACTGCCTACCTGCATGCCCATCTACCCACCCACCCATTAACCCACCCTCCCAAAAGCCCGCAGCCCATTACCCCACGCCCCACCCACCGCCCCACTATCTGAAGGTATAACTCAGCCCACACAGCATTGGTGTGAGGCCAAAAATAATCACAATATAGAAAATTAGGACAACACACCATACAAAAACTACAATTGTTAACCAAAGATTTTTTCTTATTTACAAATTACTTAACTGTCCAAGCATCGTCATGCTTTGAATTTTCCCACCTTGAACTTTAGTATAATTTTAGAAATGTGACTATAGTCTTTACAAAATCTAAAAGTAGACAAATTTTGGTTTTGTTTGTAAACACTTTCTGATACCACAATAAAACAAGTTGAGGATACTATGTATAAAATCTGGATACCCAGGAAATAGGTTACCTAATTTGGTAATTTATCATGGTCTACATGGTCTCAATTTCAAGTAAACATCGATATAATCCCACCCCAAATTCCACTATTCATCTCCCAAAATCAGTCAGACCCATACTTTGATATTTAAAGTATAAGGTGGGGTCTATGTGAGTAAAAGTCATCGGGTGGCCATTTTGGGTGGGCGATGCCTTCCCAAAGCGCCGTGTCACTGGCACAACAATGTGCCATATTTTTACCTGAAGTGACAGCAGGAGATTGGCGTCGTAGCCGTTAGTTAGGAAAGAACATGCGCATTTGTGGAATGCCTATTCGTTTCACTTTACATTTGACAAACCAATCAAACGAAAGGCCATTAAAGGCTGCCAAATAGCATTGAATCAAAGCTTGTTTTCACCTCCAATGAAGCTAAGTTGAGTTCGCTAGAAAGTATGTGCAGTATTGTGCAGCGGCCTAAGTGATACTGCAAAAATTTTTGGGGGGGGGACGGGGGGGGCGGGGCTGATGATAAAGGGCAGCACCACAATAATGACCCAGATGAGTAGACAGCCCTATAGCACAGATAGGCCTTTATGACTTTTCTTGCTATAGGAAGCGTCTATGCAAAGATATTACTGAAATCATTCCCCTTTACATTCCAAGAGGCGATAGATTTAGAGCAGTAAGAACATGTTGTTTTACAAGGAAAACTTACTAAAACAAAGCTACCTGAGCGGTTACAAGATCTTTAAATGGTCATAGCAGTATGGGAAGCTGATCAAGGGTTGATCCATTCATCACTAGAAGTTAGAACATACCCATCCATAATTACTATGAAAACCATTTGTTTGATGAAGAAATGGTACTGATGGTCTTTTAGGCCCTAAAAAAGTCAAGTTTGTTTCCAAGGTAGTCCAAAAAAACTAAATGCAAAATGTGCTTTTTTATTTTTCACATTTTTTTAAAGGATTTTTCCCAGAATGGCTCAACTGGCAAAGTTGTCAAAAAAACAGTTGCAAATCATATGTGGACGGTCACATTATTAGTTATAAATAA
>JAMKCH010056854.1:0-25239 GCA_023653785.1 Ophioderma brevispina | reverse complement strand
CAAACCAACCAGACCCTAGCAACCGTGTGAGCATCTCCATCCCATACTACGGATGTCTCTACATGGTCACAGTTATGATCTGAAGACGCAAGGATCTTGACCAAGACCATGACGCTTGTGTTTATTGACGGTGTAAAGGAGGCATTCCTGGGTCATAGCGGAACCACATCCGGACCGCTGGGGGGGGGGGGGGGGGAGGGTTCAAGTGTCAAACGTTCACAGGCTGGGATAGAATCATCAGGATTCCTCCGCCGGTTGCCACCTACTTCCGGTTTTAGTGACCCGAAGTCATAAGACCCTTGAAACTCGATTATTAGTTTCCCGTCACATTTTTTCAGCCCATGAGGGAAGCCTTCATTATTCATTATATGCAGGATTTTTACTTATTTCAACCGGTGCCGAATGTTGCTGCTCCTTTCACACATGCACACAAAAGCACATACTCATGGCCGGCGCAAGCTATGCCGCCAGGTGCGGCGATCGCCGCACCAATTTTTGAGAAAAAAAACAAGATCGAGCGAAAGAGAGTATACAGAAATTTGAAAGAGAGATAGTAGAAAACAAAGATAGGTAGAGAAAGAGAGAGTGAGAGATAAGAGAACGAGATCGACATATACTATGGTTAATTGAGATGTGCGAATGTGCCAATGAATTTTCCTCTTTGTCTTAAATAAGTATGGTATATGGGTATTCAAAAATTAGTTAATATCAATGGCTCCTTTTCTGCACCAATGTAAAGCTTTCTATCAAAACATAATCCTATGTGAAATGATAATCTGGGATATCATTTTCTTTGGTACACAAATTGTGAAATTTCGAATTGGACTATGTTTTACAAGCCAGTAAATTTTTTTACATTGTTAAATTAAGCAAATAAAATCGCCTTTTTGTTTTCACTATTCATGCCAATTCCTGTAGCCAACTACAAGTTAAGAAATATATTGAGGGTCTCTCTATATGAAATCCCTACTGTAATCCCAATATGAACGCCCCAAAATCTTTCGTTGCACCTATAAGGATTATAGACCCGATTTCAGTGCGGGACCTATCTTGGTTTTTTCTGTAGGATTTTAAAAGGGGGCACATATGAAACTCTTTCTAACATTATACTAATACTTGAATAAAAAAATGTGCCAGGCTTAAACTTTAAAGATGATCTTAAAACCTTAATGCCAATCACTATTCTCATAAATGTTTTGTTGTTTTTATAAAACACGTCTTATATACTTTCATGAGTTGGAAAAATGAATGAATGATCGATTGAAAAATCTATAACGCTAGATATGGCGGGTTTTGTAACCACACCACTTTTTTCTCATTGAATGTGATGTAACACATATTAAACTCGTTTTTTGTGAGATGTACAATATCATGGATGATTTGTCACTTTAACTTAATAAACGGTGTAAATTGTCTTGAATATTTAACTACGAATTAATCAATAAATCTATTTTTACACTGTTGTCAAGTGATATGACAAATCCAAACGTCAATTCACCCCTTTGCAAAGCAGAACACAAGTCTTCCCCTTGTTTAGGATATTGCTAAGATTTAGACCCTTAATTAGGAATAGAGCTTGTAATACATGAAATGACAGAATTTACAACATCAATGAATATTTGATTAGATTTTTGTGTAACATTTATTTATTTTAGGATCAAGCAAGGCGATTCTGGCTATTTCATAAATCAATTAAACAAGATAGCAATGGTCATAATTACTTTCATAATGCTATACCCCGTATATCCGTACCTTAACGCAATATCTTGCTTAACTATATAAATCCCATTGGAATGAGCAAAAAGAGGTGTGCTTTAAAAATTTGTCATATCTAGCTTATTTTTCATCGATTTCTTTAATTTTTTCAACACTTGGAAGTATATGTAGATTTGCTTTTTAAAAACAACAACGATGATCTATGAATCAGTGCTTTATCAAGGCAAGGTCCTCTGCAGATCCGTGCAACATTTTTTTATCAAGTAGTAAATAGGGGACAACTTGCCATATTTCAAAATAATTGTCAATTTGGCATGAGAAAATGTTTTGTCTCGTGTCGCTTGATATCGGAATTCTCCACGAACACGTTTTCAACATAGGCCTATGATCTAACGGTGATTAATACAAAAAGAAATTAATTATATTTCATTTTACTTTTTATTTTGATCACACAGATCAATTACAACGTGAACCACTTTACAAATTTCACATTGTTTCAATCAAATTTGCATGAGAAAATGCGTTTTGGACAGCGAACATTGCAGGGGTTCTTGCTTCGCGCGGAGGGGGACACCACTACCACATCCCCCGCGTCGCTTGATATATGAACTCGTAGCCCATCTGGAAACCAATTTTCCGGGGGCTTAGGGACACCCCATTATACTTCAAGGGGGGTGGTGGTTAGAGTTTTTTTTTAAACAAACAATTCACCCACCATACGAGAAAAAAAACTTTCTCCACTTTCCATTGAAAAAAAAACTGTGCACAACCTATAAGAGGTTTAAACAAAATTGCCCGGTGAAAACACAGAAAAATTGCCCTGTTACTTAATTTTGGAAACCACCATAAATTTGCAAAATTTTGTTTCAGCGCTAATCGCGGTTTTAAAAAGTATACAGACTTTTAAGTGTAGTGCTTCTCCAGATTTGAGAAAAGACGACAAGTTTTTCATTGAACGTTTGCTACCAATCTTGTACTACTACCTTTACCATGTTTTACGCATGCATGACGGCCCGTGCACCACCTTTGACGTCAATATTTGATAAACCCCAATTTAAAATGTACACTAGTAATATAGGCCTACTTGAGTAACGGTCTGAAAAAATAAACTAGTGTAAGGCTCAATTTTTTTGAATGAAACAAGTAGAAAAAATGCCTTAAAACCTAAATACTCCTAAGTTTCGCACGCACAACCCACATCGCTACGCGGCCAATGGCTGTAATTGCGTTCATTACCGGCAAAACCAGCTAAACAATCCTGATTTTGCTTAGGCAAAATTGTTAGTCCCATGCTTCTAAAATAAATATTGTTACCATCAATTTGCATGAGAAAATGCGTTTTGGAAAGTGAACATACTGCAATGGTTCCGCATTTTGCCGCACTCACGCCCGGCGGCTCGATATACGTACGGCGTGTCACTTTGCTTTCAACATGTTTAACCCAGCACTATAATTTTACTTTTTAAAACCGTTGGTCATACCAATAAGCCTTATTTCAAATTGGTTTTCCATCAAATTTGGCATGGAAATAATTTTTGGAAAGCGAACATCGTAAGTGGTTGCCGCGCTTTGCGCGGGAGGGGGATACCCCTCCCGCACCCACCCCAAACAGCTTTTATATATACGAACTTTCCATGGACACTTTCTGCTTATTCAAACAAAACTTAAACCATCAACGATATATTTTACTTTTTAAAAACGGTTAATCAACTTAGAGTGTCAAAAAGGTTTACAACTTTTTTTGTTTTAAAAATGTTTTTTCTGTTTTTACTTTTATGTTTAAGCCTTGCCCAAAGATTTATTACCGTACATTATCGTGTTAGAAACCTGGTGAAATGACTTTTGAAAAAACATAGCTCAAATAACAAATGGCGGCTTTGTAGAAAAAATAGTCAAAAAACCACTTGCACACACACAGTAAGTCATGGGGCATCGTGGTTACATAATCAAAACTATTGCGTGAACTGTAGATCTACTCAAGTAACAAACTAACGACCACCCTCCAAGTTTTGTGTGAGGTGTTTACCTTTTGAAATCATGAACTGAACCAGAGAGACGTACACTTATCACGTGAATACCTTTCAAAAATACTGTCCCTTTTACAAATAATTAAGTTGACTTCAATGGAGAGAATTTTTTAAATTAGAATGGGCTTGCATTCCTTTCTTGTCAGTCACTTTATCATCACTTTTGAAAGCTGTAGCTCAGTGTTTAAGCTCTAAAAATAAGGCAATTTATAACGGAGAAATTGTTTTTACCGAAGAGTTAATAAATACCACGTCCCATGGCTGGGTGCGTTGTTCACTGTTTGAGTGTATCAATCTCTGCTATAATGATCGCCAACTAAGTGCCAACAGACTTTACGTATGTGCAAAGTGTTTTTCACCTTTTTTCTCCAGATGGCGGCCATTTGGTCATTTCGCTTTGTTTACAACAACGCCGTTTTCATTCACCTGTTCCAACAAAGATTTGTAGTTTAATAAATATCATCAAATAAATTTTGAATGTCTGGCCACATTTTGAGAATTTGCTAGAAAAAGTGTAAACTTTTTTGGACCACTCTGTATAAAGCCTTAAAAAGCATATAATAAACACATGTAAAGTTGACCACTTACAAATTTCAAGTTGTTTCCCCATCAAATTTGCATTGGAAGGATGTGTTTTTTGGAAAGCGGAATATTGCAAGGTTCCGCGCTTCGCGCGTCCGGGGGAACCACGGGTCCTGAACATATGGTCCTGGACATAATTATGGCCAAAATCTTAGAAGCCAGGACCTGCACGCCGTTATACCGTCTGTCACACGGACCCACTATTAGCCCGCCGACACCACTTTCATTGCTCCGCAGGACCTGACAGCTGTGTTGTACTTCATGCACTCCATAAAAACAAACAAAACCAGACTAAAGAAGAAAATACTCATTTTCAATTTAAAAGCTCAGTTATTTTTATTCCTAAAGAACATTGATAATGTAATAGAAAATAAATTAAAAATTGTATGTTGCCGCTGTACAAATATATTTTTAAAGAAATGTATGACATGAAAAGTGATAATGTAAAGGTCTCAAACTTTAAAGGCTGATAACTTGAAAACTGAGCATTCTACTTCATCTACAACTGCATCATGGGAGAGAGCTCTTTTAAAATAAACGCTCTTTTCTAGAAAAAAAATGGACAGAGCTCCGCCGCTGACAGCCCTATTTAAGGAACTGCCGTAGAAGTAGATAGAAGCAACTAAAGTCATAAATGATTTTTTGATATTACATTAATTAAGGCAGGGGGAAACCTAATACTCCATTGCAAACTGACATCTCATGCTATAAAAACGTGTCCAAGGAACATTCCTAGGGTGGACATGTTTTTCAATCAGCTGCACGGGGTGTATGGGGGTCAAGTTTAACCCCCTCCAGAATCTATTTCCACTAGGGTAATGTGCTGTATAGCAAACGATACACAAATATGATCATTTGGTATGAATATAACACTTACGTATGAGCATGTATAATTTACTAAAGTATGTAAGGATCAGGTGGGATTTGGGGTTGGGTGGGGGCGGTGGGAGGGTAGTTGGGGGAATTTTTGGTACACATTTATGGCATGTTTGGTATCCTATTCACCAAATGTTAAAATGTAAACCAGCTTTCTTATGAGATACTATATTAATCCTAAATATTCATTCTAGTTCCTGTTAGGTATGGAACAAGTAGAGCTATTAGGTTTGTGAGACCGTATAGTACAGTAAAGCACACAGTGTAATACACTGTTGCTCATAAAGTTGGAATAAAATATTTTTTACCACTTTTTATTGAATGATTCTTATACAGTGAGTTATTTGCTATTCTAAAGCCTTCTAGGGTTGTATAGCGCCACCAAAATGAATGATCGTCTCTTCCGAACTTATAACCATGAACTAGTCCACAATTAACTCTTTACCAACTGTGTCCCTTAGACTGAAAGGAAAAGGGGTGGGGGGTATTGAACAGCATATTTAAGGATTCTGTACAAGTTTTCCCAATCAGTCATTTAACAGAGCCTATAACACATTGTTTGGGTGAGTTCATGACATCGAAATTTCAATAGGACTGTTTTAAATGTCAATCAATCACTAACACCCGAGTATGGACATGCACTGGTATGAATCAATGCGTCGATTGTTTGTCGCGGCATACTGGCCCACAAGGTTGGAATATTATTAATCTTTCCTGGAGTCAGCAAGCGACACACAGGCGTTGAAAAAAAAACCATGTGGCACTGGGCCGGTCGAAACGGCGACCTCCGTATACAAGCACGGCGCTCTACAAGCTGAGCTATCAAGTCTGGGTTGGTTAGAGGAGCGATAGAATATTATATATAGGTGTTAGGTCCGAAAGGTTTCCATCGCTTGTGGGTCTCGAAATCAGACCTCGAAAACAACAGACCTCGACCTCGAAACATCAGACCGGAAGTGAATTTACTTCCGGTCTGAGGTTTCGAGACAACCGGGGGGATGTCTCGAAACAACAGACTCGAAACAACAGACCTCAGACCCGGAAGTGATTTTTTTTTTTTGCCGAAGTCAACTTTTACTCCGGGTCTGATGTTTCGAGGTCTGATGTTTCGAGACATTCTCCCCCCGGGTTGTCTCGAAAAACATCAGAACTCGAAACATCGACCTAAGGACCCGGGAAGTGATGAAAGTTACTTCCGGGTCTGATGTTCGAGGTCTGATGTTTCGAGACACCCGGGGGGATGTCTCGAAACATTCAGACCTCGGAAAAACAAAACATGACCTCAGACCTCGAAACATCAGACCGGAAGTGAATTTCACTCGAACATCAGACCTCGAAACATCAGACCCGGAAGTAAAATCATGCTGACTTCGAAGTCAAGATTTTGCTTCCGGGTCTGATGTTTGAAATTCAAGTAGACCCTCACCGTGCAGTGACACGGAGGAGTTGCCCTGGTTTTCTGCCTAAATTGAGGGGGCGACCAGTCGAAAGAGAAGGGGGGCGATATGGCCGGGGGTGCGGGAGGAGGTGTCCTCCCTTAGGGCAAAACCTTTGCACCGTTCGCTTACTAAGACACATTTCCCATGAATGCAAATTAATAGAAACAATTTGAAGTGGTAAATTAATAATTCATGACCATATCGTTTTACAAAACGGTGTGGGTGCGGGAGGTATGTAAGTTGGAAGTATTTAGTTTTAAAGACATATTTTACTTCTGGAAAATAAAATTTGGTATTATAATAACAAATTTAAAAATTGCAAGTTAATAATAAAAGTTAAAAAAAGCCAAATTTAAAAAATTTACATTTTTAAAATTGGGGACTTTTGGACTACCTTTATCTGAAATGCGGGCTCGGGCTGTAGTGAATGGGGTTTGAGTAAAATGATATTGGGGGCTTTGAGCGGCTAGCAAGAGTGAAATGGGTGTATTTAGCAAAGCCGTCCATTTGGTCAAGTCGGGGTCCAAGTCCAGGGCAATCTACCCTTGTCACGGCTGGAAGAATAGCAGGATTTGTTTTCGATTACTTTTTTATTTTGTTTGAACTTAACAAAATTCTCAAAACAGACGTGTGGTAACTTGTCAACAATTCCAGGGCCAGTCTTCCCATGTTTTGAGGAAGCGTGTGTCCGCCTCTTAGGACAGAAAATGAGATTTCCTCCCATTTTGAGTCACTTTCGGGTCTGAGTCTGATGTTTCGAGGTCTGATGTTTCGGACATCTCCCCGGGTGATCTCGAAACATCAGACCTCAAAAATCAGGACCCGGAAAGTAACTTCATTCGGTCGGAGGTCTGATGTTTCGAGGTCTAGTTTCGAAACCCCGGGGGATGTCTCGAAAAACATCCAGACCTCGAAATATCAGACCCGGAAGTAAATGTTGACTTCGGCAAAAAAAATAACATTTCGGGTCTGAGGTCGTTGTTTCGAGGGTCTGTTGTTCGAGACATCCCCGGGTTGTCTCGAAACATCAGACTCGAAACATCAGACCCGGAAGTGAATTTACTTCCGGGTATGATGTTCTGAGGTCTTGAGGTCTGTGTTTCGAGGTCTATGTCGAGACACCCTCCATCGCTTCCTCAGCAGATGGCATCAGAAAGGTATATTTTACATATACCAATTTATAATTAACACAAGGTTGTTTATGATGTCAATGGGAAGAGCGTCGCACTTCATTGGTCAGAGGCTGAGCTGACATTGTAACTCCTGAGTGTTTTTTGAGGAAGATTTCCCTGCCATTGATGGCTGGGCCTAAGCTTCCCAGCATTCTCGATAGGGTTCACATCAGGGGAGCAAGCAGGTATGGTATATGCTCCACCACCTCTGCCTCAAAGAAAATGGTCCACTCAGCGGCCCTGCTGCAGGTGACATTGTCTTCTTGAGCCTTGAAATAATGGTTTACATAAACCCTTCTTCCATGTGGGAGACAGTGTGGTTTCCGAATGTCCAGGTAGACACGACGGCACGTTCAGTTTCCATCTGGCACCACAGTGAGTATTTTTGCCAATGAATACAGGTCCATACCATCACTGAGGCCGCCACCACCTTGAGTCGATTCCTGAATACAGTCATCCCAGAGGTTCTCACCACGTTAATCGACGGAACCTTTGTCTTCCATCTTGATGTCAAGGATGTAGCGGCTCTCTTCGATGAAGACAACATTTCGCCAGTCTCTGAGCTGTAATTATTCTGTGCTCCCTGTCCCTAGCCCAGCGAAGTCGTGATGAACCTCTGTGGGGAACGGTTAACCAGATAAAGCAATCTCAGATTTAAAGTTTGGAGGGAAGCGTTGATTCCATAATGTCTCCTCCACAAACGACGAAGACGCCTTGTTGTGCATTTTTCGGGCTCTACGGCACAGATATAAGCAGTTGGAGGTAGCGTTGGTAGTCATCGTGGTCGTCCTGGAGTTGTAGGGATAATAAGGAACAAAGAGCAGATGTCTGACATTTTACAGCTCCCAAAAAAGGCGTTATGCATTGGAATTCATTCACATGGTAGTGGGGACGATTCATTATGTAATCATTAACCTACTCTAATATGATGACTGAGGCGTTCACTAGAAATACGTTTTAAGATTGGATCTGAAAAAAATCATTCCAACTTTAATATGAGCAACAGTGTATAAACCCACAGTAAGGAGACAAGGCCATATCGGTTTGATCACGGATGGGAAATTAACAAATTTTGAAAGTTTGAATTTGAACGCCTGTAAAAATGAGGGATGTGCAGTGAATTTGTTTTATTTCATTGTGAAGGGTAATGCCAAGTATGTGAAACTTAGTAATTGGGATACAATGGTTTACTACTAAAAAAGTCCAAAATGTTCAATATCACGGCCGGACGAGATAAAATGGGGTTTTTTTTTTAACTTGTTGGTATTCTTTCATAATTCTGTCTAAACCATTTGCCACTTTTAGCTAATACTTTCAACCACCAAAAGTTAGTTAACTTAGTTGGCTTCTGTGTTAGATGGATCCCTAAAATTCCTAAATCTTATATAGAACGTTTAAAAAAAGAATCTATTACATTTACTTATCCAGTGTGGGAAATTGAACAATTTACAACCAGTCCGATCAAAATCGGACCATTGTGTTTATTTTTCCCTAGGATGACCTGGAACTGTTATGTGGCTATTGTACTGAAACGATAATCACAGATAGGGCAAAATAACCTTTTTTTAAACCTTAGAGTAGCCTTAAATTGGTAATTCATTTTAAAGCAATTCGAAACAATTCTAATTTTTTACCTGTACAAATGATTACCCTTATTCAACATGTTCCACTTGGCTGATTTTAGTGATTTAGTAAATTTTAAATAATTATTTGTAGACAATTTACAGTATATTAGCAACGAAATGGTTTCGTTGCAAAGTTGTTTGGGTAAATCATAAAATAAATGGGACCTATAGAGGAAAATCTGGACGACCACGCAAAAAAGGAGATAGTGTTATTTTTCGTGTTAGATCGAGGGCAACGACTGTGAGTCGGGTTTTGAAAAAGACCTGGAAAAAACAAGTTGAAACAAGTATGTTAAAAGTAAAAAGTAAAGTCCTCGTGCCGAGCAAGCTCGTGCGCGCGGAGTGCCCATCTCTCTTTTCTAAGCCGTTTAGGCCAGACTCCTACGTATTATTTTTGCTTGGGGGGGTTCGGCCAATCCTCCCGTACAGCGAGTCGGTTACTTTCCAGCATTGATAATGTGGTACCCATTTATACACTGGGTGGAGAAGGAGTAATTAAGGTAAAGGCCTTACTCAAGGGCACAACACTTGGCCGCAGTAGTAGTAGGACTCGAAACCACGACTTTGGATTGCGGGACGCGCGCTCAATCCACCAGACCACACGTTGACCTCACACCTTAGTGTAAAACTAGGTTAAAAAAGGCAAAACAGGCTGAAAATAAAAAGATAAGAAAAAGATAAAATGTTGACTCTTGGAAAGCATGAAAAAGCATCTCCAGTGTAGGCATGAATAGGATGACAAAAATCATATTCACACATTATTTGTATTATTTCTAATAAAGATAAAAAATCAGAGAAAATTCATGATCGTCCTGAGACCACGGGGTTGATGTGATGGACCTGTGGAAGTGAAATTCCACTGAATAGGTCCATTCCACACTTGAGAAGCGGAACTAGGCGTTTTGCTTCAATATTTTATGGTACCCAGGTGGATGGACGAAGGCATAAAGCGCTAGTTATTTATGCCAATGACACTGCACTGAACAATTGATATCATGTATCTACTACTACAAGACTAAACTTGAGGAAATGGGGTTTCTGAGATGAGTATAACTATTCACATAGGGTTGGAGTTTGGATGAAGTTTCAACAGGACTTTTATTGGCCTATACATTAAATAGCTGCCAGGCGATGAAGATATCTGCAGAGCCCTACCGCTACTCCAAGTCTCAGTGGGCGTGGGTGATATATCTTCTTGAAGATTTAAACACAATGCCTTTAATTAAGTATAACTTTTCATAGGATGAGAAAATGGGAAAAAATGAACAGCACTTTTAATGTTTAAAATAAATTTCCTCATTTGAACCAAACATGATTATACTTTGAGCAAATTTACTCAACTGACCCGCCTCACGCAGTGACCCCCCTCTTGTAGGTCCCGTGCAGAATATTTATTTACGTGTCCTCCCTGGGGGTTTTAATTGATCCACCTGAACTATTTGGACATGCTAAAGTTAGCATAGCAATGCAGGTTTACCTCGCATGCCCCCTGCTTAAAAGGACATAAACTAAAAACCGAGCCATTCTCCATATAACTGCGTCTTGAGAGAGATCTTAACCCACGCTCACCCCCCACTGCTTTCCGGGAGAAAAACAATGGACGGATTCTGACATGTGACAGGTTCACCCATAAGAAACACAGTCCATAGGGAAATACAATGTACATGTGCATTATTAAAAATGAACTTCGTCTAAATTTACAGCTCATTTACTTGGAAAACTAAGTTCCTATCACCTATGAATGTGCATCATGAGATAGAGATCTTTTTATAAATACAGCTGTTCCAGAAAAAATGGAGAGCTCCGCCGTCTGACAGCCCCCATTTAAAGGAAGTATGCAGTAGGAAACTAAGTCCATATGGGACATTTTTTATTTTAAATAAAGTGCATGGAAAAAATATGGTCTAAAACTTTCAAAGGTTCTTAACTTGAAAACAAAACCACTATAACAATACATTGTTCGTAGGTCTTATCCCTTTTGCACATGTATTGCAGATAAAGTTAACTCAAATACTCAGAAGCCATTTAACAATACAGCCGTTAAATGGGCTAAATCAATATATGAATGGGGTGGGTGAACCTTCCGAAAGTCGGGAGGAAAAACTATGTCAGAAACCAAAAACTATATTAAAAATTGAAAATTTGTCAAAATCTTTAGTAGAGGGCATATGCGATTCAACCTTTGAAAAATTCTAATAAAAGGTCTGTTTGTATATTCTATAGGGCTATATGTGAATTATGATGAAAAAAATTTGTTCCGGCTTCTGGCAGCTGCGTTGGTCAGATATTCAAGGTCCAAAGGTCAATGACCTTTTTCGGGCTATCATGGATCAAAACTCCTCAACCCATTTGGTCTAAAAGCACAAATGAGGTTGTCTTATACCAAGGTTTTTGGGGTCAACAAAACACAATTGCATATAGGAAAAAAACGATCAGATGCACCCTTCCTGAGTTAAAATAGTATGCACTACCTGCATGAAATTGTACTTAAAAGTTCGTCCCACGCAAACCATTTTAAAGGTGTGGTTAAGACCTCCTTGGATCTAAGTTACAAAACCTCGACCCTTTGAATTGTACAGGTGGATTGGGTAAAGTCTCCTCTTTCCATTGATTTCCAAAAACATTCCAATAGTCATCCATTTGACGTCATAGTAATGTTTAATAGTAATAAATTCCGGGAAACTTGAACTTGACAATTTCTATTTTGAGTTAAAAATCAGGAATGTGTGATTTTCCTAGGTTTTGGGGTGCTAATGAAAGGAAAAGCAAGTTTTGTAACAACACGGAGGGTATTAGTGCATTTAAGCATTTTGATAGAAGTGAAAAAGATAATATATAAGGTGGCAACCATCCCCTTTACTCCAAAACTGGTCTTGTTACCCACTATCAAAAGGTAAGGTGGCATGACAGATTATTTTGCGTAAAATGAAAGAAAATGATGTCCCAAGATGATATGCAGACATTAGGGTACAAATTGGTGTTTTTTCTGGCCGGATAAAAAACTTGTAGGCAGTGGTGAAAACACCCCACCTCCTCCCAAGGAAGACGAAGGTTACATCAAACCTTCAATGATGGACTTTGCCTCATAGGATGGCAAGGAAAGTCCATTCAGCCTACATGTGAACCTAATCAAACACCCTGACAATGGATGCGTTTAAGTTGGGGGCGGGGGGGCTCACCTCCTATCTCTTCGGGGGCAGGCCGGCTGACCAGCCTCTTGGATCGTCAACCATAAACGTCTCTCGAGTTGTTCGTCGTTCTTTCTGGCATTGCGGCACTGGCTCCCTGTTGGGCAGGGAAGTAATTGTGTCCGCTTACGACAATATGAAGGTGGTTGACATATAAAAAGGATGGGTTGTAATGGTGTAATCACGACTTACACATGTATAGCGGGCGGGATTTCAAGAAAGTGAAAACATTTTCTCCATTTTGTAGAGGGCAGAAGTCGTCGTCGCTGCATTAACTTTCAATGGCATTGTACGTCAAATTTGAAAATTTACTCAACATAAGGGAAATAAAAGTGTTTTTTCACACCAAGGAATTTTTTATATTCAAACAGATCATGAAGAACAAATAGAGAGAACACATTTCCGGAAAAAAATTAATGAAATAAACTGAGGAAATGTGAAATGATAAATAAATAGAAGCAGCAAATTAAATAGCAGCGCATGTATAACATAAGATAAATGCATATTTGGTATAAATAAATATAGGAATATTAAAGCATGAACATGAATGAAGGAAGAATGCATGAAAGAATGAATGGCTGGATGAACGAAAAATCCCAAACTTTGCCTTTATTATTATGACTAAATAAAAAAAAGTATAGGAAAAAAAAGCAAGGGAAGGAGGAAAGGTTGAGGGAGGGGGACACAAATGGGGAGGGGGAAGGGGCAAGGAGGAGGGGTGGGAAGGGAGGGAAGGGAGGGGGAATGGGGAGGGGAGAGGATGGGAAGGGAGGGGAAGGGGAATGGGGAGAGATGGAGAGGAGAGGAGAGGAGAGGAGAGGGGAAGGAGAATGGGGAGGGGGATTGGGAGGGGGAGGGAGGAGGAGGGGGATTGGGGGGCGGGGGATGTGAGGGAGCCGGGGAAGGGGAAGGAGGGGGAATGAGGAGGGAATGGAGAAAAGGAAGAGGAGAACTCAAGCATACAGAAAAAAACTGAAATAAAAAATAAGTTGCATAAAATAGCCAAAGCCGTATAACATAAGATAAATTGCATCTTTGGGACAAATATAGAAATAAATGAAGGAATGCATGAATGAAACAATGAATGGATGACGAATAAATCCCAACTTGCCTTTATTAGTATGAATAATAAAAATAAGAACAAAGACGGGAGGGGAGGATAGTGAGGGAGAGAGGAAATGGGTGAGGGGAAGGAAGGGGAGAGTGAGAGAGGAGGGATGGGAGGAAGGGAGGGAGGGGGAGGGAGGGGAGGGAGGGAAGGGAGAGGAGGGGAAGGGGAGGAGAGGGGAGGGAGGGAAGGGGAATGGGGAGGGGAGGGGGATTGGGGAGTGGGAATGAGGATGGGAGCTGGGGAAAATGAAGGTGAAGGGAGGGGGGGAGGAGGAGAGGGTACTCGGGAACTCAGCGTGCATAGAATATGAAAAAGAATCACCGGCAGAAATAACTGAAATAGGATAAATTTCCGAAAAAAAATTTAAACTGAAGGAATGTGAAATAATAAATAAATAGTGAAATAAATGCAAGAGCAGTTATAACAGAAGATAAATGCATATGCGCATTTAAATAAATATAGAAGATAAACGAAATTAATGAATGCATGAAGGAAAGAATTAATGAATGGATGAACGACTAAATGCCAAAATTAAAGCCCCCCCCCCCAGCATTATGAATAAGGTAATTATTATGAAGAGTGAATAAAACTAAAAAAGAAAGTGGAAGGAAGGGAAGCAGAAGGGAAAAAGGAGGGAAAGGAAGCGGGGGGGGGAAGGGGAGGGGAAGTGAAGGGGAGGGGAAGTGGAAGTGGAAGGCGAGGGGAAAGGGGAGAGGGAGGCGAGGGGGAAGGAAAATGAAGGGGAGGGGGAAGGAGGGGGGGGGGCGGGAGGGAGGGGGAGGAGGAACTGGAGGGGAAGGGGGGACGAGGGGAGGGAGGGGGGAAGGGGGGTAGAGTGGAGGGAAGTGAAAATTTTTCCTGTAAAGATTCACAAATAATTATAACCACAATTTTTTTCCACATAACATCATTCTTTTGGCAAAAAACATTTTGTTCAACCTTTCCTCAATAAGTATTTGTATATTAACTGCGCAAATTGCACTCCAATATGATACACAGTTAAAGTAATCCCCGCATTTAGGATGTCTGTATCGCGCAAATTGCGTAATTATGGACTATGGCATAATTTGTCGATGTGCTACTACCACAACAATTTGCAGGGGCGGATCAGGATTTGAAAAACGTCAACAATTACCGGGGGGCTGAAGGCTGAAAACTTTGTCCAAAATGGGCTGATTTACACGATTTTGAGAATTACCGGGAGGGGCGCGCGGCCCCCTCCCTGGATCGGCATGATTTAATAAAATATAAGATTTCTATTAAATAGAAGAAATATTCACAAGTGCATGACTTGATGAATCATACGGGACCTCTCATTTCTGCCCCCACAAATGGCTCGGGGAAGTTCGGTCCGCTGGGGAAGTTTCGGTTGTTTCAATCGCCGCTATCAATTACGTGCGAGCCGGCTATCCATGTCTAGAGGTCAGGGGTGTAATCAGTCCAAGCCTATGCAAGGAGGGGATTCTGAGGCTAATCGGGTGGTGCCGAGATTGGGCCATCAGGATGATTGCCCCATCCTGTGTTTCGGGAGGGACATGGTTTGCGGACAGTTCTCCCAGGAGGTCCCTATACAGACCAGCCAAAAATCAGAGGGCCGTCGGTGGAGTGGAAGCTCTACTTTGCAGTTTGCCGCCACAATATCTTCAAGATGGTGGACCGTCCACCCGTGGAATCTGTTCGCCTCATTCATGATATCGTCAGATTGTGGCATTAGGGGCCTACTCTTGGAACACGGATCCCCGGGCAGTCAAGCGGGATGCCATGGCAGCGGCCGGTCGGATTGATAGGCTCTGCTTGATCATAGATTCTCCAGGTGCCATGATCCCAAATATCCTCGAGTGGCTCAGTCTCGAGACTGCCTGGCCACGGCAGCTGTGGTTTCCCCGGTCTCTAGATTGCTTTGTAAGGGAACAGATTTTCATCTTCCAAGAGGAGGGGGCCTAGTAAGAGGTCCTCCAGCCGACGTGTTCGTCCCAGAGTGCATTTCTGAAGACTATACACGAGGTGCACTGATTCTCTATAAAATGGATTGGAAACATGGGGCTTCGTACTTGAAGCACTGATAGCCATATTGGTCATCAAAAAAAAAAAGCCAAGCAGGTGGTTAAGAGCCGGTCAAATACAAACTGTTCCCATGGAAATGTGGATAAGCGACATAAACAGATACAGAATCAAGCCGATTCAGTGAGCTCATTGTATTGCGCGTATGGGATAGCATGTCTCTAAAAAACGTGCACCCGGGATTACAACTTCTGCTTTAAAAGGTGTCTTGGAATGGTATTGTGTTCGGTTAGACCAAGATGCACGCTCTAGTTGCTCAATCATCGCTACTATACAATTACTGGTGTGTAGCCAATCCATGGTATAGAGATCAGTGCTGAGGTGGGACTTTCGGAACCTGGAGGCCATTCTCAATGTTCAGGCCAATTCCTAGAGCATTCATATAGGAATTACCATGCATAGTTACGATAGAGAGTTCGATCCATTGCAATTCTGAGACCGTTGACCAGCGTTGGCATTTCCTCAAGGAAGTCTTTCAGGAAGGGGTTTAAACGAATAGTGTACTGACTTGTCCGAGGTTTGTTTTACCGAAAAGCCACAGGCCAGACCGTAAGGGTCGGGTGATGCATGGACGGTTTGTTTTCAGTCCCCTCTGTCCAAATTGTGGGTGAAGGGTATGTGTTTAAAACGTTTACGGATCGTTCCCTCGGTTCGTTAGCCTGTTTACGGAGGGTGATTTGCCATTGGTCTGCACTTCTGGTGTCGGAACAGTTTTAACCCAACCGAAAGCTTGGTCTCTGGAACTTCCTAGTGGCTTGTAGCTGTGGGGTGTCTTGTGGCCATAGGGGGTTCTGATATGCATGCATGTCTACGGGACGAGAACCCACCACCGCTTGAGCGGGGGGGGGGCAAGGCATAGGAGTCTCCTATTCTGCAATATGAAGGCTTTTTACCCCGAACCGGTGTTGTCTGCCACTCTCACCCATAAGTTGCAGACCTGTGCTACTGCAGACAGCTCAGAGAAGCCTGCAGATGGGGACACATTGAGCATGGCTTCGAAATCCACGGGAGCACGGGAGCGCCGCTCCCAAAAAATCACTGCCGGCATAAAAGAATGACGCAGTAAAAAAAATAAAAGGAAAAAATGTAAAAAAAAAAATTAAGAAAAAAAAATGACCCAAAAAATACATTTTAGGAAAAAAATTAATATTTTTCTGATGTCCTACAAAATCCATCACAAATATCGTGTTTTAAATGTTACCATGGTTTCCTTATTGTAAAATATCAATACAGTTTATTTTATTATTGTTGGTCTGGCCTCCTCTGTGCTTCCCCGTGTGGAGCAATTTCTAGCGGAACAGTTTGAATGTTCATGTCATAAATAATAACACGTGGATATTTATCAAATTTTACGTAAAAACGGTAAAGTCCAAGTTAATATTTTTCCATAACCCCTTAATAATTTACTTTAGAATTACAATTGTATTTTATTTGCTAAAATTTATGAAACAAATATGGTGCCCTTTTGGTCGAGCATTGCGAGACTGCAAAACGCAACGTGCTGATTGGTGTTTAACTGATCAAACCTCGTCTCTGTCCGCACTGACAGTAAGACTTATCTTACAGCTTTCATAGACGAACTCCGATAAAGTCTACACCACGCAAACCAGCTGATTCCCAGCAATCGAAGAAAAATGAGCAGCTAAGGTACTTGTTTTATCTAATTTTGCTCAAAAATAAGATATAATTATGCTTCCATGTATATGTTGTGTAAACAGAAATGTCGATTTTCGATCATCACCTACAGGACCCCGATTTTATGATGCGATCTAAGGTAATGCGATGTGCAACATGTGACAATGCAGTGGGTGACTGTTTATTCTCCTGTGTGTGCAACCAGCATCATTCTTGTAATCATTTTGTTTTGAAGGGGGTGGGGGGTACTCCTGAATAAATTATTGATTATTTCTACATTTTTCTCAAAAATCATTTCACACAGTAACTTGTGTCACCAATTAAAAAATGAAATCAGTGAATTTCAGACCAAATTGTGACCCAAAGCGTATCATTTAAAATGTTTGTTTTCTTCATGTTTAATTGATTTTGTAACATTGCTAAAATGTTTTTGTAAACCTTTTCAACATGGGTACAAATTGAAAGAAATGGGGTTGGGATATTGCTGATTTTTGTCCCTCAATATAGCTTAAAACCCAAGAGCTTTCCTGGACCCCACCCGCTAGGGCTTCGTTGGCAAGCCACTCGCAATCGCGGCAAGCCGCTCAAACAGTTAATTTCTTGCAGAAATTATACCCGGAATAACTTCATGCTCCCAGAAGCAAAATTTAATTCCTATGCCCTGACATTGATCTAGCTGGATTTCCTCAGTTCATCTGAAATGCACACAAAAATCCCATGATTGGTTGACTGGCTTCTTGGTTGGGCAATGATTTCGAGCTCACCGTCCTCCTGGGCATCTATATAAAGAGGCCTTCAACCCAGACATTTTGGACAATGTCGGTTGAAGTTCTACTTCAACCTCCAACAAGTCCTAATTTGATGCATCTAAATGTATATGCGGGGAGGGGTGTCGCCGTCCCATCCTCTTGGCTGATCGACCTAGCTTCTTGACCCAGGAGCATTAGGAGACTATGGGTGGGGCTTTGGCAGGGGTTGCGTTGGTGTTGGCTACCTTCTTCGACCTTCTTCTGCAGCGATTAAGCTATGCAGTGGTATTTCTGTGAAAAAGTAAGGTCGTGTAAGGAACAAGCACTAGTACATTGATTTCACTCTCAGGCGGAGAGGGCGGAGAGATACACTTGAGTCTGATACCTACCTTCCACGACCTTATGGCGCTTACGCAATTTGTTATTCTCCACTTACAAGAATTGGTCGTGGAAGGTTTTGTCTGAGTTTTTTTTTTTTTTTTTTTGAGAGAAATATTTTGCGCCAAAGGCGAATTACAGCGCCACTGATGTGGTCCAGTGGATATTTGGTGGGCAATGTCCCGACTATTGCGGGAGTTGGCTCATTTAACAGTGGTAATGGGGGTTTTTAATAGTACTCAAATGAAAATTGTAGCAAAAAGGTCTTATCACTAGACCACACTATTAAATCACACCGGACTCATCAGTTCGAGGAGATCTGTACAAGAACAATATTCACTGAGTTGACAATAATTGTAGCTGTTTTCATTATATATATAGTAAGGTCAAAAAATATGGTTGTTTTATATTTGACAGAACTGAAGATTTGGCAAAATTTACGTTTTGAAAAAAAGTGTTACAAAATTCGGATTTATTAAAAGCAATGATGGCTGATTTGTAAGCCTAAAAAAAATGTTTATTGTTTATTGTTCCCCCCAAAAACATGGTATAGACAACACCTTTTTGCTCTAGGCATTGGCTGAGCAGTTATGACCCATCACATGACCAACGCAGCAAACTAGAAGGCCGGACAAATTCCATAATTTTCATATATAGGCCTTACCAGAATATACAAAAAGTCCTTTTTTATAGTTTTTGTTAATGTTCAGGTACACAGGACATGTGTCACATAAGCCTCTACTATTGTTATTACCACCTCTCAAGAAGGTTGTTTGAAGGTTTTTGTTTTATTTTTTTGAGGAAAAACATTTGTGGATGGAGCAAGGGCGAATTCACGCGCCCTGTGTTGCAGTTCGGGAGTTTGTTATTGTTCAACAGTGGTAATGAGGCTTCTGATGTGGTCCAAATGAAATATTGTCCAAGAATGGTTAATTTAGGGTCAATCATCGATAGCCATGTTTTACAATAGTAATTTTGGCCGGTTTT
This sequence comes from Ophioderma brevispina, assembly GCA_023653785.1. Taxonomy (NCBI): domain Eukaryota; kingdom Metazoa; phylum Echinodermata; class Ophiuroidea; order Amphilepidida; family Ophiodermatidae; genus Ophioderma; species Ophioderma brevispina. Next base: position 5,693 of record JAMKCH010056854.1, on the reverse strand, counting down.
CATTATGTAGTTAGGTCAATGTTTTGGTTTATCGATTGACTTGTCCAGACTGACGAATGGCTAATTTATGTTGAGAAAAATCGTGGACAAATTTTGATTAAAAGTTGCTTTCTATTGCGTAAAGGATAATGATTGATGACAGCATTGTAGCCCTCAAGATGTTTATGGTGTTTATTGACCCCCAAAACATGGTATAGACACCATCTTTTTGCTTCTAGGCCAATTCGTTACCTTTGACCTTGAATATCTGAGCAACACAGCAACTAGAAGGGGGACAAATTTTTTGGTAATTATTATTATATAGGCTACCATGAATGTACAAAGGAGTCCTTTATAGAATTTCTTCAAGGTGTATAGGGACATGTGTCATCATATTACGCCTCTACTATATGTTCGTTTATTTTGGTTTGGAAAGATATGGCCCTCTTTCATTAACTTCAATTTTCTGTATTTTACTGCATGACGTACCTTTAATACCTTTGTTTTTATTTTAGTGAAGGAGACCATTCCCTTTATTCGGCAAACGTCCGCCGTATTCGCACCCTTTTCCGTACCGAATACAGAAAATCCGTACTGTTGGCAAAATCTGCTTTCCTACCAAAAGTTCAATCGACCTGAAAAGTGATACTTGAATATAATTTTTCAAAAATAATGGAATTATTTTAAGGATTTTCGGCCCAAAAATAATAAAAACGCAAAACGGGAAAAACCAATAATCGAGTTTCAAGGGGCTAATAGGGCCCAGGCTTTTCCAACATTACTCAGCTAATGATGCAGGTGGCGGTCGCACCGGTGAGTGTATTGTTCGGGGGGTTCAAAAAACATAAAAACATAAATTTTCAAAAAGTTTAAGAATATTCAAACATTTGTATATCAAAACAGAACTGAATAACACCAAACTAAAACCCAAAAAAAAAAAAAGGTTAGAAAATAGCTTTTTGATTTAGGATTCTATTAAACCATAAAGAAGATTCCGAACCATAAGGTTAAGAAATCCTGGGTTCACTAGTTTCTTACATGACAGTAAAACAAAAACTGCTTTAAAATTATGGACATGCGGTAGTTATATTAAAGAAAGGTTCTCTAAACACACTCATGACGTGTACCATCTGAAGGTCTGTGATGGATCATTCCTGGAGCCATGGCTTCTAAACATGGCGAATACCTTTTAATTCGCCATTTATGGAAAGACAACAACCTATTCTGTGGCTCATTTAATTTGCAAAGATTATGGTAAGATGATATGAGCAATTCAAATCGGTGATACTTATACAAATATACACCGGACCCATCTTTAGAATTTCATATTGCTTTTTCTTTTAACCCTCCTCTAATATACCAAGGGGGTTACCACCACCTTTTCGAACAATGATTGAAATATGTGGTCCAGTTTACTTAATAACAAGCCAAAGTTTAATTCTTTCGTTAAGACCCTCTCTTACCAATCCTTTTTTAGTATACACGGTTTAACCCAAAGGGGGGTGGTTCCACCCCCTCGAGATTTGTTATAATAATTCCAACATACCTAGTAGGCGTCACAATGACGTCATCAAGTCCGCGAGTCGGCAAAATTGTCATTTTCCACCGAAAATAGGCTAAAATCCAATTTTACGCTAAAAAACGAGGCAATATCGGATTTTTCATGGGTTTTCAGCTCTACTGATGGCTTTGGCTAGTTGTACATAAACAAGAGTTTTTAGAGCCATACTGGCAAGAATATTTTCAAAAATGCACCATAAAATATCCTTGGTGGCAACCACCCCCCCCCCCCCACCCTCGACTTTGATGGCATCCCTACCCCGGTGAAGGTGCTACCTTCACATTTGTTTCGCTCAACTGACAGGCAAGGATGAGAGAACGATTAACTAGAAGCTTTTTACGAAAGTTTTTAGCTGATTTTAGCGCACGATGCGAAAGTTCACCCCCCCCCCTTGGGTAAGACGAGGGTTAAGGAGGATAGGTAACTTGTAGGCTTAAAAACTGTAAACTGGTATATACATTAACAAATGATCTGAAATATTAAGCGTCTTTATGGTGTAAACAATGATGTCTATAAAAAGACTCCACGACATGAATTCAGAGACGACGGAAATGACGTTACACAAGAAAACACACGCCGGAGTTAGAGTTGATTCCCACAGCATGATCCTGTTCGTCCTTATGTTGACCTTGAGTTTTAAATCAATGAGTATGAGTCTATCAGGGAATAGTCATTTTGTCTAAGAAACACCAGCGCGGCACCTTCGATTAGGTGTTCTGAGTCTCTGGGCTTTGGACCAGACTTTGGCGGCGTCTTAAACTGTGTTGTGAGCGCTCAACCATTCCACTCCTAAGCGCATGATTAGAGAGTTGCTTTTAGCTCCATCTGTCTGAAGCCTTTGAGCGTCTTGCTGGCCAGATGAATAGCTCGCTCTGGAGTGCAGTTTGGTGCTGTAGCGGTTATGCATCTGTCCTTTAGGAATGCCCAAGTATGGCAGGCATTTGTTGAATGGTTAATGCAGAAACCTCTGCTTCTTACTTCTATTGGAAAGTAGTATGTAGGACCATCCTCTGCTTTCCCAGTCAGCCACTGCCAGATTGGTCAGATCTTGGTATTTGCAGTTTTTCTTGATATGCACTGGATAGGTTATCCTCCATGGACCGTCAGATCTATGATGATCACTCTCTTTTTTTGGTAGAAAAGATGGTCTTCTTCTTCTAAGCGTGTCCACAAGTCAATGGCTTGAGGGGGTGTCAGGATTTATTAAACTAAATAGTGATCCGGGGTCCGCGTGTTGTATCCATGATACGGGACGCTCCTAACATGGTCCGCTATTTGAGGGACTATAGGGCGGATGGGGAACAGTAGGGGTTACACCCTACTCTTATAATTATTCGACACTGACTGCGATGTACATGTACAGTTCCCTCCGAAGACGGGATGCTTTCATGATCATGTGCCAAAATTCCAAGTAACCGTGGAGGAGAGCGGTATTCTGTATTTAATAGCTAGTATACAAATTACATCCAGAATTGAGTACCCGAATAACTCCCAGCAAGTGACCCCCCACCCGGGATTCGAACCAGGGAACATTGGGAAAGTGCGCACAGGCAAGCCTCCTAAACCACATGAGTTCTATTTCTAGGCCACCATATTGCGGTTTTGTGTCCTTGTCGCTTTTAGTTCTGCGTTGGGGGACAAACCTCTTCTTGGCATGAGACTTGCATTTGCTTGGTTTGGCTTTTATGGTCTGTGTTCCGTTGAGGAAGTTGTATCACTGTATTTATAAGTTCTTGGCATCCTTCTTGGCTCCAAGCTAAGAGGGTCAGGTCATCTGCATAGGCTTTGGCAGATGATATGATGTAAGATCCACTCATACAGTACAATATGTTTAATAGACAATTTGTCGAGTAAAAGGTATGGCAAACTTAAAGTAGCCTACACAGTTACCTGAAAGTCTTTAGCCAACATATTCAAATGTCCATATTGAATTGGTATATGTATATCTGTCTCTTTTTTTTTTTTTTTTTTATTCTGCAATGGCCTGCTATCGTTTTGCGAGGCAAATTGAAATAACAGGTCCTATGCCACTTTAAAGGGGAGTTGATTCTTCAGCTCCAATGGTTTTTCTAATAAGAAAAAATATGCTTGTAAACATTTAAGGTCTGACATTCACCCGATATGCATGAGGTTATAAGGACGCTATCTAATATTACAGGTTGTAGGATTATTGAGTAGATATTGATGAATGGCGGGTGAGTGGCTACAAAACAACGAAAGATTGTAAAGATGTTTTATGTTTGCACCGTTCTTTGGGCTACTTTAATGTTTCAATTAAATGGGAAAAAATGAATCATACGACCTTTCTCCATGGGTAGGCAAGTTCATGGAAGTTGAATTATTTAGAGAGAGATTTTGCGCGTGTCAAAATATCTTAGTGATACCTATTTCCTTTCTTAGTCACAAAAAGAACATAGATTGTACGATTTCATGGCTAAAGATTTGGTCTCAAAGATCTAACACAGCTTTAAAAAGCAATAGATCGCTTAAGAATTCATTCACCAAGGTTTATAATCAGTGTTACAGAAATAAACACATATGAATTAAGGGTAGTGTCCATTAATAGGGTAAGTTGGATTACAAGTGCACTGTCCATTGGTGGATTACAGGTGAATTAAAGGTTGCACTGGCATTAATAAGTTAATGTGCATTGAAGGAAATTGTCCAAAAAATGAGGACAGATGAATGTTGTAGTTAGGGAGCCAATTGATCTTGCAACCGAAATATTTTGCACGGGATGCTCTAAAATTTGGTGACTAGATTCAAATAGGGGAACCATCTTGGTCATCAGAAACTGATGTTGGATTATTTTGCAACGAATGCGAAAAAAAAAAATCCAGTGGGGTCCAAAATGGCCGCCGATTGACTAACGAAACCGGTTGTTAGCCCGACTTTGATTTGCAATCTTCTCAACCGGAACGCAATTATCACTGAAGGGAATAAAATTATCTATACACTGATATCAAAAATTTGTGAGTTTAAGACTTATTTAAGGTACAATTTAAGGAAAAATCACATTTTTTGGCATTTTGAACCAAAAACTTAAAATTATTCGTATCTAATGTTCCTGATATTGCATCAGAAACCTAATCACCAATTAAGCCAATTTTTCTATAAATTTGACTAATACATGTTTTAGTCATATCCAAAAATTACAAGTTATGTACATATTCAGCAACGGAGTTATTCTGTAACGCGGTCATCAAATGAGGTACACAGAGAAGTTTGTTGCGCACTTTTTGCTACAGTGTCTGATTACATTTAATGGTCAAGACAAATAAATTCCCTGATATGCAGTGGAAACGTTATCCAAATGATGTAAACTTCATTAAGGAGAAAAGCTGAAAGAAAAAGAAAAGTTCTCAAAAGTATTTTATGTGGTAAAAAAACCAAAGGCTTTTTCATACGTGCCACAAAAGATCGGCGAGTAGTAGGTATTTTTCTTAATTAGAAAAAAACCACCGAGCAAAAATTAATTCGAAAATTGATTGTTGATGGTGATATGGACCCATTTCAGAACCTAAGGATTCTTAATGCTGAGGCTGTTTTTTTAAATAAAAATCTTATACATTGAAACAATATTAATGATAATAGGACATTGATCAACATTTTTGACAACAACCCCTTTAGTGATAGTTAGTTTAAAATGGGAAGGTCGATAACACTTAAAGTTCAAAGGGAGGGGGTTCCTAGGGACACATTTTTGGTTTTTGGCGCGTTTTTTAAACGATGCTATATATTTGGTTTATATATTTTGTATTTGTCGAATTTTAGTTGCGCTGTATTGGGTTGCAAAAACAAAATCAAATACCTAGAGTCGTGTTTGCGTTAATTAGAATGGGTCCTAGGAGCCCCCCCCCCCCCCCCCCCCCCCCCCACCCCCACCCCCCCCACCCCACCCATGCAATAACGGAAGTGGCCCATGACAAAATTAAAAATCTTAATAGAGTTACCTGTGATTATGTTTTCATAATGCATACACGTAGGAACATAAACAAAAGTGAATAATTAATCAAAAAAATCTTGGAAAGGCCTAATGGCTGTTCATCATGAATATTGAAGTACATCGTTATAGCGGTTTACTGTATGGAAACATAGAGTAAATATAAAGAAAACTAAAAAATATAATGGCAAGACATTGATTTGTGCGTTA
>JAMKCH010056851.1:0-10411 GCA_023653785.1 Ophioderma brevispina | reverse complement strand
ATAAGGGTGCATGAATTTCCTGAAAAAAAAAACAAATGAATTCTTTAGAATGCAATATTTAATAAGAAAATGGAGTACGTAGTGTCATGATTTTTTTTGTTTATGGTCCACTAGTATGATTTCTCAAAGGGATAAGCACGCCAATAATGCGAGATTATAAATAAATTGGAAATTATTTAGCTTATAAACCTGGGATAAATGTTTACGATTCCATTAACTACATAAGGTGGAATTACCCCTTGGGAGGGCTAAAATTAAATATTACAAATTAAAGTTGCGGAAAAAATAATCATTTTTGCCAAACTGTGACCAAAGATCCCCCCTTAAATCAAGTTCAAAAAGCGGCTCTAGTGGAATATTCTGGTGCAAGCTAGTCCCATTAATGTTTCAATTTACTTTTTATCCCATCTCTCTAAAATAAATCGTTTTTTGAGAAATCTTGCACCACAATGAATATTGTTTAAAATCACTTTGGAGATATTGGCGATTTAGTCTAGAAACACTGTTTTTAAGTTTTAGTATATTTAGAATGCTATTTATTTTATATCATGAGAAAGTAAGTGCATGAATTTCACAGATAATTGTGGAAGTAGAGATTAAAAGCTATTTACTTTTTGAGATAGAGTTTTTAAAGTAGAGAAAAAAATTAAATATCGCAGCTTGAGAAAACAATAAAATACTTAAGAAAATCCATAGGAATTTACATTTGCGAGGTTATTAAATTTTCAACCATAACTTTTGAACGGAAACTCGGAATGATGCCAAAACAAAAGCAATAGAAAGAGTATTATTTTCATCATTTTTAGTTTGTAATATTAAATTTTTAGCCTCCCCAAGGGGTTATTCCACCTTTAAAGCCACTATAAGCGATTTCTGCAAATGTAAACAAAATACGGACGCCCTATTTTTCATCAAGTCCATTTGTTTGCAATGTTGTATGGTAATGGTAATGGCATTATGGTAATGGCATTGAACCAATGCTTGACGTAGCCCCAGAATACATCCACTTTAGTTTGGATGTAGTCCTTTCTCGTTAATGTCTCTAAGCATCGAGAGTCCCGATAAATAAACAGGACATTCATAGTCCACGGCTTTGAATCGCTATGATGTGTAGGAACTGCGGTACTAGCATCCGTTTCCTGGGTAGACCTACCTGCTCCAAGGAATTTCTGATTCCGTGTAGTTTGAGCCGGTTGTTTGTGCGCGAGTACTGATTAACTACATCTTGCCACAGATTCATAGATTTTCACAGTTCTTCTGAAATTCAGAAATAGATTTTGCTCTTGAAAACGGTGGTTCGTTGTTCTCAGTTCACAATTCTCTTTGCGTATTTCCGCGACCAACGACACAAGATGATTCACAGTTTTAGGTATTTCCTTACAAGGCGGGCAAACTACATGTGGTTGGGTCTGCCCATTCCTTTGCGGCCAACACATTCACGATGATACTCCTGTAGACATAGGCTGCACTCGGGGGTTTACCGAACGCTCTAGGTGGCTGGTTTTACAATCCCTCGATGCACCGATTCTACAAGCACTTAGCGATATAGGGCGGCTTTAGGTATGTCAACAGACATAGGGGAAGCGGAGATATCAGGTGGCGAATCATGTTGCAATTTGGGGGGAGCTTTTAGCGGAGTCATTAAGTTCGTGTTCTGAGGCATTGGCTGTGGTATAGATAGCAAGTTTATTCTTTCCGTCGCGTGCTCTTTCAACTTGTTGCACACATCAATCGCTTGTATTGGCGATCACAGTGCGATTGGTAGATGCAGGCAGGTATAGATGACAAACCAAGGACAGGTGGTCGCAAATCGCGAAATGATAGCTAGACAGTTCATTTAAGTCCATTCCATTTATGGGTCCACTTGCAACTTGAACAGATACGCTGCCTTGAAAGAGCATCGTTGTCAGGAACCGATGGTTGCAGCTATAGACAACATTTCTGGGTGGCGAAGGTGGGAATCTGGCATGTGTTGCAATCTTGGCAGAGGTTGAGGTCTGCTTTACTCCAAGTTGTATATTTCTTAAGTTACGTACTACAGCGTTCTCTTGTTGTCATGGTAGGCATATTGTGTTAAGGTTAACTTACTCAAACACAAAAGCTATAGTAGTAATGATTCCAAGCTCGAAGTAATCCAATCGAAAACGGATATAGCAACCGATGAGATCAAACAGCATTAACATGGTGTGCCCATAAATATTTTGTTTTCACGGCACTTGAATTCCACTCGGTTACACCAGTAATAAGAAATCTTGGAAAAACAACCAAAAGTCTGGAATTTATTTTCGGGATTACAAATGGTCACTTTTCCAGAATTCCATTTCGAAACGTTATCAATTGGGATCCTCAACAATTACCAGGATGTCAATGTCCTTTGGAAAAAAGTGGAAGGATATCTCATTCAGTAGCTAATTCTGTTCTTGGTTTAAAAGATGGTAAAAAGGCAAAGAAACAATGGTGGGCAAACCATTGACGATGCAATTAATGACAGGAAACGGGCCTGTAGGGAGCATCGTAAATGGTCTAAACAGAGAACAATGCTAAAATGGGAGGGAGATAAAACTTTGGGATGATTATAAGATTATAAAAAACAAACGTTGTTAGTGAAAATCGTAGTCATCAGCGAGATTAAGGACATTGCGATTTAACCGTAGTGTTGAAATTGCAAAAGCTGCGGCCCTCGTGTATGGAACTTTTGGAACGGATTTACGAGGTAGGTTAGGACAAAAGTGAATCTAACTTTTCTTAAGCTCCCTGATTCTCAAAAGGTTGTTACCGACAGGTCGGTATAATGAATCAGTCTATTATGCATTATTGCAAACCCTGGGTAAATGGATATGTCAATAACAAAGGAAAACTGTGCAAGAAGTCAAAGATCGTATTGTCAACATCAGAAGCGCAAAGTACCCGATTCTGACCATCTAATCTTTTAAATGATATTGAAATTACCACTTCCAATAGTGAAAGATGCCATCTCCTGATCAAAGAAGAACAAATCGCCAGGCAATTGACATGATCACCAACGAGGCTCATAAAAATGGTGGCGAAAGCTTGCACGAGTCTACACTAAATTATTTTTTAGATCTTAGCACTTGAAAGTACTCCTGCCGAGTGGAATGTGGGAATTATAGTTCCAATTTATAAAAAGGGCAATAGGAATGATTTAAATAATTACAGGGGTATCACGCTTACCCATTGTCTCTCCCAAAATATTTAATCGGCATTCATTTCAAATAGTATTTCCACAGTTTGTTGAAAACGGTGATCTACTTTCGGAAATCCAAGGAGGGTTCAGAAAAAACCTATAGGTGTGAAGACCACATCTTTACTATAAAGAGTATTGGCAGCTCTAGACTCGCCGAAAATAGACCCACCTATCTGGCCTTCTTGGATTTCGTAAAAGCTTTCGATACCGTTTGGAGGGATGGCTTGCTTTCGGTTCATGGGATATTGGTATTCTTTGGCGGTAAAATTGGAATATCTTGATAGTCTCTACAAAAATGCTGCAATGTAATGTTAATCGGCGATTCAGGGACTGACTTTTTGGAAGTGGAGGGCGGAGTTAACAAGGTGAGTTTTATCTCCTATCTCTTTGTGCTTTATATTAACAAATTAGCGAATATGCTTAATGAACATGATGTCGGTGTCCGTGTTGTTTGTGACGGTAAAATTAGTTGTCTTTTTGGAGGCAGATGATTGTGGTCTGATTGCCCAACACTGAAAGTGAATTAGAGCGTATGCTGCATATAAGTACCACTTTTTCAAAACAAATGGAAAATCGACTTCAACTACGACAAGTCAAAAGTGCTTTGTGGTTGGCAAACGGCAAAAAAAAATCAGTCCAAATTTGGCAAATTGGTAATAGTCGCACGAAGAGGTACAAGTATAAATACATGGGTGGGTGTGTATATACCAAGAAACTTAACCGAGCACACTCACCTTGATGAGGTTATCAGAAAAGGTAATAGGTAAGAGGTTATATAAAGTCTATTATCGATAGCCGTTGATGATGTTAATAGGGTTATTCTTCAGGTGACATCTTTGGAAGACATGGGCCTTCCAGCCATTATTACGCATGTGCAATCTCTACGGACACTACCAGGATTTATAAACGTCTCGATAGATAATCTCAATGTCAAATGGCTAGGTTTATCCTTAAAGCGCCCAGAAACACCCCCACTTCGTCATTATGGTGATCTCTCAGGTTGGATAACATCACGTCATTCCACGATTGTTATTAAAGTTAATTATTTCACCAGAGTTCTGTATGGATGCCAATAGAGGGCCAAAGATATTATTTAATGTTATGTCTTTATCAACAATAATGAAGGTTCATTGAGATGGAAATGGCGGAGTCGGTGAAGGAGGAATTTTACTAGTTACTGGTATGGATGATGCCCTCTGTAACGCTTATCCATATCAATAAAGACTGGGTTAGAGTATTTAGCGTATCAACACCAAACTATGTATTAGAAAGTGGTATGAAAAACGCATGCGCGTAAGCCTTCACTCAGGGATTATGTTTCAATTCAAATATCACCACGTTTCTTGAACGTTACCTTCTCGATAGCTGTTGATTTTTACGGGGCAGCTCTTATAAAATTTAAAGCTCGTTCCAAACATTGCTCTCGAAGGAAAGTCGTGCATGGAAATTAACAATACAGGGATTTGCTCCCGTTGTAAAGAAGGTATAGAGGACATCAAACACTTCCTGTTTCTTGTTATGCTTTGAGGAATATTAGAAGCCAAGCATTATAAATAGAGCTCAGCCTCAGCCAAGCGGGTTTCGATCCCTTTGGGAATTTTTATTAAAGCGATCAGGACACAAGTACATCTCACTTTAGGCAGTAACGCCTCCTGTCTTTACGCCGATTCAGGGGGAAATTGGCAGATTATATCGATACCATTTTTGACAAATTAGTAAATTTATCCTTAACCAAGCATGGAACTTAAGAACCCAGCTTAAACATGACAAGTTTTTTGAAATGATGTTTTGTCACTGTCACATGCGCTTTTGTGGTGCTATTTTGTTGTTTTAGTATTGTTTGAATTGTGGATCACTTTCATTGCTTTGGTCATCTTGGTGCGTCAGTTTGTGTGATTTGTCCCCACCCCCTCCTCCGCCAGCCAGGCACTTGGCGGAAAAGTCTTTCACTCTGGTTTTGGGGCTTCTGGCGCGGGTCCTTTAGGGTTGTAGTTAGAGACGGTCGATAACAACGACTGGTCCCTTCCTAGCTGCAATTCTGGGGAAAGCCTTGGGATCTCTGGGATTTAGAGTGTACAATTTGGGAAAACCAATTGTCATACACCACATGGACGCATACCAATGGACCGAAAACCTTTATTTTATTATTTTTCTCTTATCACATTGTTTGACTGTATTTGTTTTACATTCATGTTTTTGTTTTTTTTTTTTTTTTTTTTCTGTAATCACATTGTTTGTACATTGTACTTTGTTGTTAGGATTGCACCACCACATGGAGTGTGTGCCCGTTGCTAAAAGGGTATATACAAATAAATCAATTAAATAAATAAATGGTTTAGTAAAGATGTTAAACCTTAGATATGATGAATTGTGCACTTGTGCTTTAAAGTTGACCAAATTTTCCACATTTATAGCATGGCCCAAGACCAACATTTTTCAGAATGTGCCCCCACACGGCTGGATGCCCAGGTTTGCCGAGGAGAGGGAGCTTTCAAAATGGCTGCCAAAATCCCATTTATCATAAATAAAGGGATGATTCTATTGCCACTTTATCGGGCTGAACCGTGTGATGTGATATTTTCATATTACAGGATCATGCGAGCCGTTATGAGATTATTAAAATTGGATACCGAGCCAAAAAAACCCACTACTGATGGATGTAGTAAACCGGGTCTCTAACCTTCCAATTATGCATTCATTAGTAGAATGGTGAGCACTGTTGATTTCTGTAACATTTACTGAAAAATGATGCAAACTCCAGGTTTTCTGTACGTGCCAAGAAAACTCATCCTGTTGAGGCCTCATATCTTTTGTTGGTTATACGACAAAGGAATTTGTAGGATGACAGGTGTGTTTTAGAAGACTCGGAATCACTGAATGAAGAAAGCATTGCATCATTATTCAAATGGATATTCAGCCTAACAAAGGCACACAATAGATGGGGTCTTCTTAAGATCACGGCATGAACAAAATGAACAGCTTGGACAGATCATTGGAAGACTCGGAATCACTGAAGCAAAGCATTGAATCATTATTCAAATGGAAAACCAATTATTCAAGCCGACATAAGGCACAATAGTTATGGAGTCTTTTTTGCCACACTAGAGGTCATATTTTAGAGTGGCTATATCCACATAATTTTACAGCCATTCAGAGATGCCATGTATCATTTCCTGAATTCAAAACCTGAATTGAGGAATTATTTAAGTGCTGTCAAAACAGGACAATCCTTCGTTTTAGCTTCGACAGCAGCACAGACCTTTCGAATCCATAAGAAAAATGATAATAAGAGGGATTTTATAAAGCGCTTTCCAAAGAGGCTAAGGTTGTCCTGTATGCAAGATTTAGTTTTCGCGCGTGCGGACTTCGAAAAAAGGTGGACTTTTTTGTAAAAGTGGACCACCTAACCCCCCTAAAATGGTCCTTTTTGAGACTTTTGTTACATTCACCACCAAAAAAGTGGACTTGCTTATCAAACTAAAATTTTGGACCTTTTTATTAAAGAACAGTCAGACTAAAGGGGGTTTTAAAGCCATAAATTGTGTTTTAAAATTAGGTTTTTTACCTATGGTATGAGTTAATCTTTGTTTGCCCATCCTAAGATTTTACCTTGGCGGGTGTGCCCCGGTGTGTCAATGCGCTGGACCACTTGCTCTACCAAACATCCAGAAAAACCTAAGCAGGGACTAAGACATCATCATAGTGTAACATGCTGTGAAAAAAGTTTGCCCCACCAGCATTGGGTTTGGACAGCTTCATTTTCCAAGAAATTCGCCCCTTTGAACAGATAACTGTGCTTTTGAATCACTGATTGAGCTGACTCTTCGAGTAACCTTTCAAGAATGCTCAGGGGTAGACAGTTGAAACCAGTGCTTATCAGCGGAGAAAGCAGTTTTGTGATGGATTGTAGGTGAGACTGACACTGATTTCTATGATGACGTATGGGGATGGATTAATTGGCTCTAAGCTGCATGCACAGGTAGTGACTGCTGCTAGATTGAAGTAGTATGGCTTAGGCATTAGCAACCACTAATCGATCCGATGTGTTCCAAAGGACCACGTCAACAATAGTTTGTAACTGGTTTTAATTTTACATCAAACAAACATGATTTTATCACATTGTACTGCCAGGTTTGTTGACGAAAGGAGAATGATCTGCCAAGCTTGAAAACTCCCAGGTACTAGTAGTAGTTTGAAAATAAAAGTTTTATGTGTTTGACATAATACTCGAGCTCACGTGTAGCTCCATGGTTGTGTAGAGGAAGGCCTGTTTGATACCGCTTTCACTAAACTCTAGGGGCACACTGTCCTAGGAGGGCTTCTTACAAGTGTTTATGGCCTGTATGAGGAAAATTTTGATATTCTTCTCTCTCTGTGGTTTTTCAGCATGTCAGTCTCTAATATCCATATTTGCCTTGGATTTTATCCGTAAGATACATGGATGATGAACAAAATGAACAAGCTTGGACAGTCCTTGAACACCTCAATTAAGTTTGGGCCATTGCTGGGTTTTGGACGAGTTGAATTGATATATAGCTATAAATGGAATGCCACCATTCGTCCATCAAGCACATCTGAAAGCTTGATGGCCAGGTTGATGCCATTACTGTGTATATGCAGTTGTGTTCACTGAACCGGGGTGAGGTAAAACAAGGACAGTGGTTCACCCTTCTCATTTGCACTCCAAGCAGTCCTTGGCGCTCTTTGCAAGTTAATTCACTTGGTCTACGCTTGATCTACCATAAAGATCAATCCTGTTCATAGGGTGATGAGGAATCGCTGCTGCATGCAAGGGCTCTGTAATTGAAGAATGCAGAATGAGAAAAATGCAGAGTTTTTAGTGTGTCGCGTTGCAACACTATTTTGAGTTACGATGTATTCCAGTACTTGATCCAGTTTACTTGATAGCCTGATCACAAGTCTCAAGTATCAATGTCATGTATAGTATATAATTAGGAGTGCTGACAGGTGGTTTCACTCAATGTCAAGCACCCAGATACACACAAAGGTTCAATGTGAGGCGAGGAGACCCAAGAGGAGGGCAATGAAAGGAATTTTGTTATTATCAGATGTGAGCCGTATATTAAAACTTGGTTTATAGTTTTGATGGGTAGAAAAATGTTGTGGATAGAAGACAGTTCAGTGTGCACGTGTAAGGTACTGCCTTTTTATTCAGGTGTTGTAGAACAATTCTTTACCGTATCCGCGATAGAGGGAGCCATATAGGGGGGGCCCCTTACGCGAAAATTGGATGTGTCTTTTAAGTCTTTCAAGGTCTGAAAGGCTTGTATTGTTTTTCTTTTGCTGTATGCCAGATGTATTTATGTGTATGTGAGAACCTGGGGGGTTATGCACGGGTAATGAGCGACCCTTTGGTTTTATTTGGGAGTCTTCATATCAAGTTTGAGATACGACACCACGCTTGCACAGACCCACATACACCCCAACCCACCAATGCAACAAATCTCCACACAGGCCAGTGTCGTACCGACCGGGCAAGTTGCCCCCTCTGGCTCGAAAAATCGGGACGATATGACCAAAATATGCATTTCCTCCCTCTTTTCGGGGATTTCGACCAATTTCAGGCTAAATTTGGGCCAAATTAAAGCAAATGCTGCAATTTCGCGCCCGCTACGCGCGCATTTGGTAAATTCAGACTCAACCGGAGCAAACCACCGGGACGACCTACGAATCTGCCCCCTCTGGCGGGACGACTTGGAAATTTGCCCCCTCTGGATCGACGACCTTGGTACGCCCATGACACAGGCACAAAACAATGGCGACTTATTAAAATGCAAGCACGCTGAAAGAAGGGCCACTAGGCCTACTACAAGGATTAGATATAATGATTTGACCAAAATTCATTTCCACTAAAGGGCACATTGTCCTGATTTTGTTGGTTTGAAAAGGTTTAAAAATGTAAATAACCTCGACAAGACAGTCCACTTTTTGGGATGGATGTTCAAAAGGTAGAAAAGGGACCATCTTAGGGATAAGGTCCATTTTACCAACTTTGGAGGCCAGGATAAACAATGCATTCAATTCTTGCCGAGGAGGAAGGAATTTTTTTATTAAGATTGTAAGCCTGCGGGATGTAGTGGTTATGGTGTCTTTTGTGGCGTCTCTGTAATTTGCAGACAGGCACAGACACAAACCACACAAACCACACAACAGTTAATCTTAACAGATGATTACAAATAACAATTACATAAGTTTACCTTCCAAAAGTGTGGAATCTTTAGCCAAATTCTAGTTTAATACCATATATGTGAATAAACGGTATCTCCAGTCTCCAGTCCACCAATTTTATCAATGGGCAAGCAATTCCAATTGTTGGCAGATTTACGAACTTGCGAGTTTGCTGCCATTCATGGGTTCAATTGCAAAGTCCATTACCTTCTATACCTTCCACAGGAGAGACCTGCAAATTGCGTGAACAGGGCAGTTCCTATTTCATATCAAGAACTGGTGCTTAGGCTGGTACTAACTTCTTAATGCCAATAAAGAGTTAAACTCCAAATTGGTGATGCTCGCAAATTGATACTCTGCTTTTTGGCAGATGCATTCTGGAATACAGAGACCCGCTCGGCCATGCCCAGGCAAACTCTGATACCACCATACATTTAGAGCAGAGTGCTTCATTTTTCCACCCAAAACATCGACCTACTGCAGTACAAAAGGAGCAATTTCACTGTTCTGCTGCAAAAAAAATCGCCTCAATCTCTGAAAATTATTATTTACTGTACATACAGCTAATAGCCACCCAAAATTGCAAAATTGCACCCCTAAAAAAAAGACATGTAGGCCTATATAGATAAATGGGATAAACAAGCATTCCAGGTTGTGGAAGTCCGCTATAAGAAAAATGACACCCTTTGGCTGCATTTTTCTGGATGGGGGGATATTTTCATGCATGATGTGAGCGGTCACCCTGGCAGAGGATGCAGGATTGATGCATCCATGGATCAGCCCTTCAGGCAGATTATATGTAGGCCTTATATACATGTACGGTCGTTGGACGATTTGAAATGTGACATGAATTACACTCTTGATAGCTTCACCGCTGTGAAGGAATTCCAGTGGATGTTGGATGGTCGCGGAGAGAGATGAAGTGATGAATGCAGCGTGATGTTCATACCATGCTGTTACACTTCCATAGTTCTGAAAGATTTCGAACTTGACATAAGAAGTCTTGGCCTGGATTTT